>JAPTJF010000125.1:75482-138074 GCA_029339195.1 Micractinium sp. NFX-FRZ | reverse complement strand
ATAAGCGCCTTGGCTCTTTGTTTGAAATTTCTCTGCTTCTTGGTTGGATGTTTGTGGTGACGGTGGTCCGCTCAGGGTGTCACAGGCTGTCTGGTTCTCTCAAAGTGTGGTTTCTATTGACTCTGTTGGGAAGACTTTGTTTTTGGGTTCCTTGGCGTGGCAGTGGGGCAGGCAGCGCTAACACCTGACCTCAGTGCAGCCTCCAAGCCTCTTCCTCCCGAGCGCAACCAAGCGCGAGCACCAGCCTCCCCCAGTAAGCAGCGGCTGTAAGGCGGCGGTTCCGGGCCTGCGCTTGGTGGAAGCGCCAGCGCTTGCCTTTTGTTTTTCGCTGTGTGTGCCAGCCAGTGGTGGCAGCAGCGCAGCAGCGGCGTTTGCCGCAGCCCTCTCCTTGGCAGCAGCACGCTGGTTTTCCCCCGCCAGAAGCGCCGCAGAGAGTGTTCCCAGTGCCTCGACCGAGCCCCGCTTTCTTGTCCTCCCGAGCCCGCTCGCCACCAAGTCACCCGCGCACCTGCGCCTGGCGGTAGGGCAGCAGTGTGGTCGCAGCCGGAACGCTGCAGCTTGCAGCAGCAGTGGCGGTGGCTTGCAGCGCCCCTGGTCGTGTTTCTCGGTTGGTCAGCCAGAGCGGCAGCTTGCCGCAGCGGTGTGTGGTGTGCAGCCCCCCGCTTCCCCTCTCGTGGTCCCGTCCTCTTCCCAGCCTGCTGCAGCCGCCAAGCCAGGCAGAGCAGCACGGCCTCCCGTCTCAGCGTCCGCTTCGGTACCACGTCCTCTCAGGTGTTCCACGTCGTGCAGCTGCCCCTCCTATTGTTTTCCCGCGCCTCCCCTCATGGCTTGGGCTTTTGTAGCGACAGTGATGGTTTTGGTGCAGTACCCTGCCCTGCCCCTGTGCTGCATGCACCCCCGTCTCCTCCTCACATCCCCCTATTCGCAGAGTTTCTCCCCTCTGCTCAAGCTGTGGTCTGGTGTGTTTGGTGGTCCACCTGGTCTGGTTTTCTGCTCTTTGGCTTCCTGCGTCTTCATCGCCACCCGCGAGTGCTGCTGCTGCTGCCGAGCTTCACACCTCCGCGCGCGCTCCTCGCCTCCAAGCGCCCCTCCCCGTGTCTGTGTCGCCACCTGGCCTGGCCTGCCTCGAGCTTCCTCAGCCGCCATCCCCACCGGCTACTGCCGTCCCATCCAGCCGACTTCACCTCGCCTTCCTGCCTTCTTCATCGCCCTCCCTACCTCTTCCTTGACTGCCACTTCCGTCCCTCCACCTTCATCACCAAGTCCCGTGGCCGCCGTGAGCCCACCCTCAAGGCACCATCGGTCCTCCCCTCTCCCCCACCCTTCCCTCCTCACGGCCCAGTTACATGGGCACCCCCCACCGGCTCAGTCGCATGAGCACGCGAGGGCTTTGCCCACCCCGCCCCAGTCACATGGGGACCCTCCACCCCCGAGGGCTTTGCCCTCGCCCACCCGCGGTCTTCACCGCGCCCCCTCTCCGGAAAAACACACGCCCGCCGTTGCTGCCTGCATGGCTTGCTGCTGCTGCCGTGTCTCGCATTGCTGCCTACTTCTCCTTGCGCTGCTGCCTGACTGATGCCCAACGCACACAGACCGAGCCCTGACGTGTAATGAAGGGGTTACAATTGACAAGGAAAGAGGTGCAGTGCAGAGCACGGGCCGTGTCCAGGCGGGCAGAGAAAAAACAGCGAGAGGGAAGGGACAAGAGAGGCGACCCGGTCACGTGGCAGAGCATGCTGGCATACGTAGGGGCGGCACTCTTCCGCCAGGCTGTCATCCTCTCTCCTCCAGAACAGTGTGTTTGTTCTCTGCTTTGCTGCAGCATGGCTGGGAGCAGCCCCCCTGCTCTGCTCACATGCACACACCCACTTGCAGGGCACAGAATCATGCACGCCATCCCTGGCGTTAGGGCAGCAGGGCATTCAGCTCATGTACGACTCTTGGCGCTGCCCAGTTGGGAGTGGCACTGCTGCTGCCCCACTCTCCACCCACGCATCCCACCAGCTTTGGCCTGCCAGGCTGCTCCTGATGCCGCTGCGCGCGAGTGTGGTGTTGCAAAATGCACTGCGGCCAGGGCAGGCGGCAGGTGCAGCTAGCTAGCTGTGTGTAGGTGCGGCACCGCCGCTAAACAGAGGAGGTGCAAGCAGGAGCGGGGGAGCAATCCAGCGGGCAGAAAAATCGAGCCTCGGGAGCAGCCAGATCAAGTGTTGAAACGGGAGAGGATCTGAGGTGCGGCACACAGGCAGCGCACAGACAACTCAAGTTGAGGGGCCAGGGGCTTGGGGGCTCATAGTTCCGAGCGGCTGCCAGGGCGGAAGCAGTGGCAAGGGGCATGTGCCGTCAGGGCGCAGTGCACCCGGGGGCATCACGCTGCGCCGCCGCCATGCGTGCCGCCCGCTCGGCCTTCGGATTCAACGCAGCCTCGGCAGGCTGCAGCCACCCGTGCTGCTGCTGCTGCCGTGCGCACGACCCCCAGCAGCAGGAGCAGCAGGGCGCAGCCTTCTATCGTGCGACTGCTGGCGCGCCCTACTCCTCGTCGCTCTCGTCCTCCTCCGCCTCATCCAGCCTGGCAGGGGGCAAGCAGGAGAGAATCGAAACAAAGGAAGGGGGCGGGGTCAGGAGGGATGGGGAGGGGCAGCAGAGGCGCCAGCCGGCGTCATGAAGTGCGGCACCAAGCACACACCCAGTGTGGGAGTGTGGGAGAGCGGCAAGAGGAGACAGGAGGGATGATGAGCGGGAGATGCACTGGCAGGATATTCAGGATGGGGTGGGAATGCAATGAGCAAGGTGGGGGAAATGTCCCTGCACGGAAAGTCACAGGTCAGGCCTATTGAGGGAGGCCGCCCGCGTGCCATGTGCCATGGTGTCTGCTCTAGCAAATCTTCCCAAAGATGTGGCGCTATCGCCCCCTCTACGAGAGAAGGGGCAGCGCCCCACCCTGACAAGTTTGCGGTGGCGGTGGTGTACCGGCATGTGTGTGTGTGCATCACATGGAAGGCCGTGCATAGGAGTGCGACGCGTGTATGAGCTTGCGGCAGAGTTGCTGCGAGTGTGTGTATGTGCGTGCATGGAGGCGCAGCGTGTGGGCGAGCGTGCGTGTGTGCAGGCGTGAGGCACAGGAGCACCCTGGCAGCGTTCTCCACACATCGTCTACCCGTGTTACTGTATTCCACTTCTGGCCCCCACGCAAACCGGGCCAGTATGCATGCCCCGGGCTGTATTGCTGTGAAACACAACCTTGCCAGTCCGTGCACGACACTTTCTCCTGTCAGCCCCACCCACCGGCTGCCCCTCCCACCCCAGCCCTCCCGTCAAAGTGAAGCAAAGAGGCAGGCCAGCAGCTCACCACTTCATGAAGGGCTCCATGTTCTTGAGGAACACGTTGCGCCCCTTGGGGCTGCTGCCCTTAGTGTACCTGCGGGGGTGCGTGGGGAGGGGTGGGGGGAGCAGTAGGGGTTAGGGATGTAGGGCTGTTGCACCGACTGCTGCCCCTTGGTGTCCCTGCAGGCGGGTGGGGCCAGCAGACGGCGAAGAGGCCGCCCCACCCTCCAGAGGCGGGTGATGTCCTCTCCCCCAGCACAGTAGCGCCCTTGGCCCAAACCGGCCCCCAACTCGTATGTCCCTGAACGAAGGGCCGGGCAGCCACCAGAGGCGGATGTGTCCTCCCCACCCCCACGTCTCATGCAAACCCTGCTTTATCATCCCCAGAAGGTAAACCACCCACCAGAAGCGGATGGTGTCCTCCCCCACCGCATCCGTGTCATTCCCCGAGCTGTCCCCTTGCTTGTGTGTCCCTAACGTGTCCCTACACGCAGGTCAGGGCACCCACCAGAAGCGGATGGTGTCCTCCCCCAGCACGTCCGTGTCATACAGGATCTTCACAATGTCGGGGAACAGCTTGAGCAGGCGGCTGTCCTCGTAGCAGGCCACCTGCGGGGGTGAGGGTGGGGGGTTTGAGGGACAGGGGTGGAGGTGCGTACGTTGGCGGCAGCTTTGGCAGGCGGCTGTGCTCGTAGCAGGCCACCTGCGGAGGTGAGGGTGGGGTGACGGTCAGGATCAAGGGGAGTTGGGATTGTGGGGAGTGGGGGGTGGGGAACAGCTCCAGCAGGCGGCCACCACTGATGCATCCCCAGCCCACGCCGCACCCCCACCTGAATGGTGTTGAGCAGCGCCGCCTCCAGGCGTGCCGAGGTGCAGAAGGTGCCCACCACCTTGGCGTGCGTCTTCAGCGTCTTGAGCACGCTGAACTGGACCTGCGGCGGGGGAGAGGGAGAGGAGGGGCCACCGGCGGAGATGCAAATACGACGTCAGAACTTGGCCTGCGAAGTAGGACTATCCGCGCGTTGGTACTTACATTACTGGGGGAGGGGGGCATGCTGATACGGTGACGGCTTTTGGAGCATACGACACAGGCTCTGCCTGCACCCTGCACTGGGTCTGGCCACATCTCATTGCCTGCCCCACGAGCCAGCGCAGCTCCCGCCCCGCCCCGCCCCGCCCCCCACCTGCTGCGTGTTCTTGGAGCCAATGTTGCTCAGCACGCTCTGCACCAGGCCCAGGTACACGTTCTGCGAGGGTGGAAGGGAGGGGGGAGGGGTCGGTGGGTAAATGGGTGGGGAGGGTTATGTGTAGAGTGATCATGCTTGGCACCAGGCCCAGGTGCACGTATAGTGGGGGGGATTGGGGGATGGGGAGGCAGGGGATGCAGGGAGCATGGTAGCATGTGTGTGGACAGGCGGATGTGATGGGTGGGGGACACGGGGGCAGCTGCGCAGAGGGGCTGAAGCGGCGAGTGCCGTGCTGCTGAGCTGGCCCAAACGCGCCGCCGTGTGCCCAACCCAGCAGCCTCTATGTTCCCTTCCCTCCCCTACAAACCAACCACCAATCGCATCACATCACAGCCCCCCACCGCCAGCCCACCTTTGCAATCTCCCCGTCCTCCAGCCCCCACTCCTCCTTCCGCGCCTTGACCTCCGCCAGCACGGTGGCAGCAGACGCCGGCGACTCGCCAGCAACCATGCCCTGCACCGTCTCAGCCAGCTCCTGCGGGGCCGTGGGACAGAAAGGAAAGTAAACTTTAGCTTATTGACTGGTCAAAAGGAAGTGTGTGTGTGTGTATGTGCTGGTCCATGCACAGCTGTTGGGTGGACAGCCGCCTGTTTCACCCCTGCAGGAGGTGGAAGAGGGGAAAGGGGTAGGGATGCAGAGCAGGGCGGGGGGGGGGGCTGGGCACGTGCCCAGGCTTCAGTCCGTTCAGCAGCAAGCCACCCTGACCACACAGATATCAACTGGCATGCCTTCAAGGCACAGCGCCGAGGTCGTGTTACGTCGCATCACCCCTGCCTGTTCTGAGCTTGCCTCGCCTCACCTGACCCCACTTGGCACAACGTGCCACACACACTACGCTCACCTGCAAGCTCCTTGCATGCTGCGTGTGCTGCTGCGCGCACGCTGTGCTGTGCACGCCGTGCTGTGCGTGCTGTGCTCACCTGGCAGTGCACCTCGTGCAGCTTCTTGCGGTTGTAGGCCACAAAGTCGGTCAGGCCGGCCGCCTCAAAGTGCGACTCAAAGTCGGGCCAGGTGCGCTTCTGCAGGGGTGGGAGGCAGGGGCAGATGCATGACACAGAGTGAGGCGTCTTTCAGAGTTGGAGGATGAAGCACTTCGAAGTGGAGACACAAAGTCGAGCCATGCTTGCTTGTGCGGACAGCAGGAAAGCGGCCGCTGCTCTGCCGCCTGCCGGCCCACGTGCTGGTCGCCACCAGCAGGCTGCTACCTGCCCTGCCCATCCTGACCGCTAGCCATGCATACCATGGCTCGCCCCGCTGCAAAGACGAGTGCCAAAGGTTGGCGCCGGCCCCCCAGATCCCACTCGTGCTGCTCCTGGCCTTGCCACCCTCCACAGAACGCCTTCATTGACTCTGTCGACACCCAAAGCACGCCCCGCCTTGCCTGCTGCGGGAAGAACTCGAGGAGGGTGTTGTCCAGGCGCGCCTTGCGCAGCACATCCATCAGGTGCTGCAGGGGCAGCACCGGGCGGGGTGGGGTGGGTGGGGACGGTGAGGTCACACACATGAGGTGGGGAGAGGTGGGATTGGAGAGGTGGAGATCGAGTGCTGCGTGCGACGGTTGGGAAGCCCCCGCGCGTCCTCTTGCACCGCTCCTCGCCATCTCACATTCACACCGCCACTTCACAACCGCGCCCCCGCGCCTCCCCCCTTCAGAAAAGCACACCCCACCCACCCACCCACCTCCACAGAATCGGTGGCCAGGAACTCCTTGAAGAACTCGGTGACAAACTGCGGGACAGGCAGGGGAAGGGGGGGCAGAAGGAAAGACATCATAAGCTAAGTGACCGACTCTGGTACACGTTGTTTGACAGCAGGAACATTTGAAAGCTGGTGCGCCCTGCTGGTCCCCTGCATCAACCCATCCCACCCCTGTGCCTGTGCAGCGCAGCATCAGCACACCCCATGTCGTGTCACAGCCCACCTGCCCGCCAGCGCACCCGCAGCACCGGCACACACCCTGCTGTACTGCAACAGCCGGCCCGCCCCCGCCCGGCCCACCTGCAGCACCGCCCCGCGCAGCACCAGGCGGTCGATGAGCATTTTGGGGAGGATGGACTCGGGCAGGATGCCGACCTTCATGGAGAAGCAGCGGGCCAGGGCTGCGGGGGGTAGGGGGGCGGTGGAAGACACATTGAAAGGGAAATAGTTAGACGAGGTGCTGTGAGAGTGGGTGGCAGGATGCCCAGCTGCGGGGAGAAGCAGCGGGCCAGGGCTGCAGGGGGGTGGGGTGGGACAGAAGACCGCATAGGGACACAGTCAGATGCGTAGCGATAATATGTGGGGCTGGGTGGCTGGATGCCCAGCTGCGGGGAGAAGCAGCGGGCCAGAGCTGCGGGGGGGTAGAGGTGGGTTGGGGGCTGGGGGTTGAAGGCTGGGGGCGTGGGGGGCGGCTGCAGGGTGGAGGCGGAACATCCGAGGTGCAGCGGGGGTGCGGGGACTGGCGTGGTGTGCGGGCTGCACACCTTGGTGGGGAGGCGGTGCGCCAGTACCCAAGCAGTGCCTTCTGGCCCACCAAATGCCATCTTGTGGCGCCCCCCTCGTCGGCAGCACCACCCAAATCCAAGCAGTGCCCCCTGCCCTCCCTCCCTCCCACCCACCAATGGCAATCTTGTGCCGCCCCTTCTGTCGTCAGCATCACCCAAACCCAGGCAGTGCCTCCTGCCCTCCCTCCCACCCACGCACTGAAGGCAATCTTGTGGCGGTCCTCGTGCCGGCAGCACCCCCCGCCCCACTCCCTCCCTCCCACCCACCAATGGCAATCTTGTGCCGCCCCTCGTCATCATAAAACTCCATGCCCATCACAAACTTCATCAGCACGTTCTCCAGGTTCTTGATCAGGAAGGGGCGCCGCCTGGGGAGGCAAGCAACAGCATGGGGTGGGAGCGGAAGGTGAGACGAGAGTACAACACAAGAGAGTGCACAAACTTCACTGGGCACATCTTCCGGGTGCATCAACAGGAAGGTGCCGCTTGCTAGGGAGGGAGGGCCCCGCCCGTGCACCCTCACACTCGCCACTCCCTCCAAACCACACGCTTGGTTCTGACACACACCGGATCATGGTCTGGAACCACTTGATGTAGGGCAGGATGGCCTCGGCATCTGCGGGGCCCGCCAGGATCTGCGCAAGCAGGGGGCGGGCACGCGGGAGGCGGCTGGCGGGTGGGTTGCAACTTTTGGGGGCGTCGCGCCTGGCCCGCAGTGGCAGCAGGTGCACGCACGCCGACCTGCATGGTAGGCGCAGGTGGCTGGGCTAACCAGGACTCCAGCAGCAGAAGCAGTGTGTCCAGCTCATCCAACCCAGCTGCTGGCCTGTGCACCTGGCGCGCACCACCCCCAATCCTGTGTCGCCCAGCGGCTGCCCGGCACCCCTGCAATGTCACCACTGCCCCTTCCGCCACTGCCCCAGCTCCCGCAAAGCACACAGAGTAAGAATCAAAACCACGCCATGTAGGCTCTCACGTTGAAGTCCAGCTTCTTGCCCTCTGTGGCCACGTTGCCGCCGGTGGTGAGGCGCGCCCCCGCAAAGGCCACCTCAAACAGGACGTCGCCGTAGCGGGAGAAGTCCAGCTCAGCAATGTCTAGCACCTGCAGCACGGAAAGGGCAGGGTGGCGTGTCAACTACAGCATCTGTGAGGGCATCGCCCAAGGCCACTTTGAACAGATGCCTCTGTAGGAAGTCAAGTCCAGCTCAGCAGTGAGTAGCACCTGTTCATGAGAGCGGCAGGGTGGGATGCTGGTGACTTGGATGGCATCTGCTGCTTTGTGTGGGGAACCCCCTCAAAGGCCGCCTCAAACAGGACGCCACCGCACACTGGTGGCCGCACCCCTCCCCATGCCACGCCGCCAGCCGCCAAAGATCCAACCCGCCCCAAAAGGACCGAACAGGCAGCACCCCGCCCTTGAGCCCCTGCCCCCACCTTGTTGGCGGTCTCCAGCGTCTTGGGCACGTTGGTGGCGGCGCCCACCTCCCCCTCGGCCCGCGCATCGTCGATGATGTCAATCAAGGCATCGGCAAAAGACTGCAGGACACGTGAAAGGCATACAAACGGATTTATCGAGGCGACCAGCACATGTGATGTGAACAAGGCGGGGACTGGCAAAGGACTATGGGCGGGGAGGGGCAGGGAGGGGGCAAGATGAGGGCAGGCACGGAACAGTGTCCAAGAGCAGCGCCGGTGATGGTGCTCCCCTGGCCACAGCAGGCATGCCAGCCGCCCGCTTCCCTGCCGGGTTGACATCGCCCCCTGCTAAAGTGCAGCTGCGGACCTGTGGGTCATGAGGCACAACGATGTTCCTCTTGCGGGTCTTGATGCGAACACCACTGCAGAGGGAAAAGGCACGGCAAAATGATGCGGGGCGGGCAGGGAGGGGCGCACAAGCAGCAGCAGCGGCAGCAGGCTGGGCAAGCTGGGCGAGCTGCACACTGCTGGCGCGGGCAGCAGCGTAGCGGCTCCCCGGTGCTTGCTTGCAGCACTCACGCAAGCTGGGGCTTCTCCTCCTTTGTGCTGCAGGCAGGGGGGCGGGGCAACGAGAAACAGCTCAGCTCACGCCCACCGCCACCGTTGCCGCCAGCGCTCGGTGCCGCTCCTGCTGCTGCTGCCTGCATCGCGGTCCCACCGCTGCTGTGACTCCGGCACTGGATTGCCTCGCCATCTGCGCCGCCTGTGCCTGCCCAGCAGCCGCCAGTGGCCGGCATCACCAGCTGCCAGCGGGTGCCCAGCGCTGCGGCTGCCTATGTGAGATCCCGATGCAGGCATTGCGGTCACGGAGCCACCTGCCAAGGGGCTGCTCGCCCCGCGGCAGCCACGGGAGGCAAGCAATCGTCCGGCGGCCTGCGCTCACCTCATGCGCAGTAGGCTGTGTATCGAAAAGTACAAGCAAATAGCAATTGCAGACGGATCGACAAAGCCAAAATTGAGCCTCGCCCTGTCTTTGCCTTGCGCCCTGTCAGCAAACATGGCAGCGGGAGGTGGAAGGGCGACTCTAAGCCAGCATTGCTGGATGTTCCGATCTGAGCACTAGTCGCACAAACAGCCAGGGCTCCGCTTCCTGCACCCGCAAGCGAGCTGTCGGCTGCAGCCGGGTGGCACTGTCTGGGGCGCGTGTCTGCGGCCACCATGATGCTCCAGTGCACCGCCAGCCGGACGGGGCTGTGCGGGCGTGCGCCATGCACTAGCAGGGCTCGCAAGGTGGGCTCCACACAGCCCTAAGGGCCAGTCCTCTGCGCTTGGCCGTGCTGCTGGCTGGCTGAGCTGGGGGCTGATGTCGCTCTTGCTTCCCGTTTCTGCAGCTGGCCGTGGCGCCGGTCAACGCCCTGGGTAGCGCTGCCGCCGCCGCCAGCACAAGCGGCAGCGACAGCAACACTGCAGCGCTGGCCTTTGGGGCCAGCCTCCCGAGCAGCAGCAGCAGCAGCAGCCTTGTTAGCAGCAGCCTGGGACGCACTGATGAGCAGCCGTCATGGATGTGCACGGCCACTGGCGGCGGCGACGGCGGCAGCGGTGCGGGCGGCGGCGACGGCGGCGGTGCGGGTGGCAGCGGCGGTGCAGGTGGGAGCGGCGACGAGGATGATGAGGAGTATCTTGACCTCACGCAGGTACGTCGCTTAGTGTGGCTGTAAACTGGGTGGGAACATGTGGGGTTGAGGCTTGCCTCCACCACTCAGCTGTGCCTATCTGTGCGCATGCAGCTCTGTGTGTTTTTGATGTATGTCAGTGTGAGGAAGGTTACATGCAGTGGAAGGGCAGGAGACTGGGCAGGCAGGGCACCTATAAAAGCCCACGTCTGTTGGGGATGTGGGTGTTGCGCAAACCGGCATGCTGGGTGCCGCAGCAATGGAAGTCACGTGGGTGCTGCACTGCTGCAGGCTGCAGGCGCTGGCAGAGTGTGGGGCAGCTGACCAGCACCTCTTGCAACCTTGGTACTGCAAATGCATCAGTGGCCGTCGGCGCGGCTCCCCCTGTTCTCCTCCCTTTCTCCCTCCCTCCCTCCTTACAGTGTCCCCTCACATCACCCCCTCTCTAACTGCAGGCGGAGGAGATGGCTGCAGCCAAGGGCGTGTCGCTGCCCGAGGACTTTGTGGCAGCAGCAGCCTCCGGCGGGCTGCGCCGCAGCGTGCTGGAGACGTACGCCAAGCTGGCCACGGGCGGGGCTGTGACCTCCTGGGTGGCCCGCACGGTGCCCGCCTTCCGGGACCGGCTCATCCGGGACCGCATGTTCTTCTTCAAGGTCTGGGCTGAGGTGGCAATCGACTCGGGTGAGCGGTGCTCTGGTGGCAGAGGTGGCAGCCAGGGAGAAGGAGAGGGACAGATGGGCAGTGGCAGTCTGGTCGTTTTGAAGAGTGTGCGCAGACTGTGCTGCAAGCTGCGGCGGAGCTGCGCACGCGTGGCAACGGGGCACATGCATCTTGCCATGGGCGCATCCCCCTCCGTCCTTCCCCCTCCTCTTGACAAACACCATGGCAGAGCCGCACTATTGCGCGCACCGCTCCGGCGGGGCCCTTCCCGCACTCACCTCCATCCCCCCGCCTTGCCTCGCCCTGCCCTGCAATTCTGTGCCAAAGGCTGCGCCACCGTGGCGGAGCTGCGCAAGCGGGGGGACGACTTCTGGGGGGAGTTTGAGTTTTACCTGTCCGATTTGATGGTGGGGCTGGTGCTGGATGTGGTGCTGGTCACGCTCATCGCGCCCGTCGCCCGCCCCGGCCGCCCCGCCAAGGGTGAGTAACAAACGGCCAGGTGCCAACAGGGACGGAGCGCTGCTTTGTGGCCACCTCGTCGCGACCGCCGCCGTCTTCAGCTGTCCTAGGGGTTGAGAAGTGGCGAGGGATTGAGGTGGTGATGGCCAGCCACTGAGTGAGGAGGGGAACCAGAGCAGGAGGGCTGCTCCTTTGCAGCATGGGCTCAGTGCTTGTCGCCACAATACCCACCCGCACCGCCCGCCTGCATCAACCCCAACCATCGCCGCCCCTCCCCCTGAGCAGAGAGCGTGTCGGGCCTGAAGCGCCTGCTCAGCCGCCTGCCCAGCGCGGTGTTTGAGAAGTCGGCGCCGGGGCGCAAGTTCACGGTGCCGGAACGGGCGGGCACCTTTGTGAAGCTGGGGCTGGAGTACTCCCTGGGTGCGCTTTTTGACAGCTGTGTTGTGTATGTGAACAGCTATAGTTGTGCTGTGCCATGCTGTGCCGGGCCGCGGTGCGCTGCGTGAGCTTGGCTTTGAAGCTGGACATGGACTACTTGCTGCTGGGCAAACGCTGTGGCTGGTGCCGTCATCGGGCAGCGCGCTGCCGACTTCAAAAACAATGCCTGAATCCTACTGCCCCCAACCTGATCATTCCTTGCCCCCACCCTGCAGCCGGCATCATCTGTGGCTTTGTTGGGCAGGGCGTCGCCAACTCCATGATGCTGCTGAAGCGCAAGTACGGCGGCAGCAGCGAGCACGACGTGGCGGTGCCGCCGCTCGTGCGCACCGCCCTGGTGTGGGGCATGTTCATGGTGAGCTCAGCAAGGGAGACAGCGGGGAACAACAGCAGGGCTGTAGGTTGTGGGGTGTGCGGCTGGCCATACGCGTGCCGGCTGCAATGCTGGTGTGGGGCATGTTCACGATGAGCTCAACAGCAGGTGGTTTGAGGGGCGTCATCCAGCTGGGGCGGTGGCGGCGGTAGGGTTGTGCCGTGTGTGATATGCGGGTGCAGCACTGTCTGTCACACATGCTTGTGGCGAGCCGAGGGCGACAGCAGTGGCAGCAGCAAAGGCAGGGGCAGGGCTGGGGCGGGGTGCTGCATCCGATGCTGTGCCTGCGCACAAAGGGGACCCAGGGCAGGGTTGGCTGCGGCCGGGAGCTGCTGCGGGCGCTGCAGCATGTGCCCCGCCCTCCTGCACTGCACCTTGCAAATCCCGCCCTCCTGCAATGCGCATGCCCTGCCCCCCCTGCACTGCGCCCCCCCGGCCTCACCTCCGCTGCCCTGTGTCCGCCCCTCATCCTCCCCTCCTCCACCTGTGCAGGGCCTGTCCTCCAACTCCCGCTACCAGGCTGTGTTTGGCCTGGAGCGCATTGTTGACGAGGTGTGTGTGTGTGGGGGGGGGTGCTTTTGTGGATGTGGTGCGTGTCTTGATGAGAAGTGGGAAGGAAGGCAGCAGCCGGCGGTCGAAGCAAAGTGTGCAGGCAGCGGGTGGCTGGCAGCGGCAGGCGCTGCCCTGTGCGTGCCACAGCCGCTGCGCCCGCCCCATTATGTCCGGTGCTTGAACGTGTCTCCCTCCCTCCTTCCCGCCCTCGCCCGCCCTCACATGCCCTCATCACCCTTCCCACTGCCCTCCCTCCTCTCCTTGGGTCCTATGCACACCATGGCAAGGTGCTTCCCCTTTCCGCCCTGCTCACCTCCCCTCCCTGCCTGCCTGGCTCCTTCCCTCCATTGCTCCATCCCCCTCCTGCAGACCATCGCGCGCCGCATCCCCCAGATCGCCTACCTCACCACCCTGGCCATCCGGTTTGCCAACAACGTGGTGGGAGGGGAGAATTTTATTGACCTGGCTCGCTGGGCGGGCGTGCAGTAGAGAGCACCCGTGACCCCCTCCTGCACAACACTCACTCGGCTTGTCCCTACAGCCTGGCCACTTGGCGGCATCAACTTGGCGCGCTGGTCGGGCGTGCAGCACAGCCATCAGTTCATGCTCCTGCACAACGCGCACAACTCCCTGCAATGCGCAGCACACTTATTTTGCTTGTCCGGGCTCCCACTGCTTTCACCGCCACAACACTTGCTTGATGATCGAGGAGAGGCTGACGCCTCTCGTGCCTGCCTGCGCCTGACACACTGCCAATTTCACAGCACTCTGCTATTCTTGCTGGGCCGTGCAATCCAGTAACACTGCCGCCAAAAGTTGAGAACGCAAGACAGCGCAAGAGCTGGGTGGCGGAGAGCAGCAAGGGGCAGAGGCTTGTGGGGCAGTGTGTGGTGCAAGCAGGCGCCACAGGGTGAGTGGTGAGGAGCAAGGCGTGATGGGTGCGGAGGAGCGGGCAGGGCTAGGTGCAGGCAAGCAGGCAGGAGGGGTGGACAGGCTAGGGATGTTGGCGTGTGTGTGCCTGCTTTGGGCTGCCTCAAGGGTACAAGGGGCTGGGGTGCACAGTGACAAACTGTGGCAGAAACGAGCTAGCACTTTCAGGGCAATACGTGGTAAACTTAAATTTAACTTAGTATGCTCAATTGCTTTGTTGGCATGGAGATATACTGCTGCTTATAACCGCATACTGCTCAACAGCATATGGCACCCATGCGGCGGTAGGGGGCTGCCTCTGTCGGCCCCCGGGGTCAGGCTCACCCAAAGCAGGTGGGCCCCGGCATGCTGGCGGGGCAGGCCGCCTGCAGGATTGCCTCGGCTCCCTGCACAAACGTCAGCTCGACCCGGGCGCCCTCAAACAGCCAGCTGGCCAGGTCCTCCAGCAGTGCTTCAGAGCAGAGGCAGCGCGAGCTCAGCAGGGCCGACAGGGCGCCGCAGCACCTGCACAGGCAGGGTTGAGGGGAGGGGCGGGAGGGGCGCCCTGCTGTGAGCTGCAGCACAGCAGCGCGGGTCATTGCAGCGAAGAGGCGCTCGAATCCTGCTGGCAGTTGCACTGCCAGCGGCAAAGCGTGACCACAGCTACGGGGCAGTACCTCTGACCGTGACCTGCCCCTGGGCGTACCTGGCGGGCGGCAGGCCAGCGCTCTCGAGGCTGTTCACCGCCGCTGCCTTCTCCTCCTCGGTGGGCAGCACCTCGCTGCCACGGCTGTACACTATTGTGATGCGGTCCAGGCTGATGGCGCAGTTTTCAAACACGCCATTGATGGCTGCTGTGCAGCTGTCCAGGGAAGACTCTGCTGTGGGCGTGGGCGGCGGCGGGACCGGTGGCGGCGGGCTGGCGGCGCCACCGACAGCAGGCAGCGGCGCTTCTGGAGGATCGCTTTCTTGCAAAAGGCGGCGGCCCGTCAGGAGCTGCCCTGCTGCTGAGTTGCCGCTGATCGGGCCGGCGAGCGACACCAACAGCAGGGCCAGTCGGAGCGCGCGAAACTCTACCACCATCCTGCGCCTTGAGCGCGGGCTGGCAGGTTGCACCGCCTCCCCCCAGCAGGATGAGATGCGGCTAAAGAGAAGATCTCGAGGGTGCCCGCTCGACTGCCTTTACCCTCTGATCATGCTCTCTTGGCCAGCCTGTCCAGATCTCTCCATCTCTGTGAGTGCTGGAAAGTCCGTCGAGGGCGGCTGATAATTAAATATGATAACGTAGATCAAAAGAAGGCTGACAGCAGGTGGATCAGAGCGGGTTGTTTAGTGGCAGCAGGCGGATGAGGGACGGCAGGTCAGGTGGCCTTATCTCCAGTGGGCGCGCTTGATGCAAGGCCCAACTGGCAACGTGCGCACATGACTAAACTGCATGCCTTCGATTGTCGCTTGGCAGACATCCAAGGCAGAGGCCTGTGGAGAGGGCACGGGTGGCAGTGCCTGCCGGCCGGCGCCGGCGCCCTTCGCCCCGTCCAGCGCAGGTCGGGGCGCCTGGGGGGGCGCGCCCTGCTGCAGCCTGCGCCGCTCTGAGCGCTGCAGCTCTGCTGAGAGGACAGTGGCCGTTCCACAGAGGGATATGAGGAGCAGGGAGAGGCGGAGGAGGGTGTGAAACTTAGCATAATTTCCAAAGGCAGTGTCGGGTGCGAGCTCAGGCTCTCTGCAGGGCCGACTTTCGAGGGAGACGTTCAGGGCACGGGGTGCCCACTCAACTTCAGTGCCCCAGGCCGCGATGTGCCTGCGTGGATGTGCCTGCATGGATCAGCCAGCTCCCCAGGCACTGGCCCTGAACTTGTGCTCTTGCTGCGCCCCTGTGTGCCTGTTACCTAACAATAATACACAATCTTGGCAACAGAATGCAGGGAGAGATCGAGGGAATGTGGATACTAGAGCAGGGCGGAGGCGGTGCCAGCAGGCGGAGCGGGGCCGCTGGCGCTGGCTGTTGATCGACGGCAGACAAGAAGTTGCATGGCAAGAATGAGGAACTACATTGACGATGGCAGCAGGGCAGCTGCCTGCACTCAGTGCTATAAGCATTGCGCAATATCATCCTCAAAACGTGCTAGCAGTGGGAGACTGCTTCCAAGCATGGTGCGGTTTGGTTGAGTTCGGTATGGGGTTCTCACTTGTTGCGGCACAGGGGAGCCAGCTAGCCGGCGCAGGCGGGCCACTGCTTGCCACCCGGGCAGGCTGCCTGCACAATGTCCTCAGCACCTTGGATATACGCCAGCTCAGTTTGGGACGCCTCATGCAGCCATGCTGACAGGGCTTCCAGAAGGTCTGGTGAGCAGAGGCAGCCTGAGGCACGGAGGGCGGACGCGGCGGCGCAGCACCTGGGTGGGTAGGGAGGGGGGAGGAGGCGGGGCATGGAGGTCAGCAGGCGCGGCACCGTGGTGGCGGTGTGCTGCAGCCTGCACAACCACGCGCCCGCCCGCCTGCTAGCAGGCCTGCTTACTTTGCGGGCGGCAGGCCAGCGGCGTCTAGGCCCTTCACTGCCACCGCACGCTCGCCATCGGTGGGCGGCGCCTCGCTGCCGCGGCCGTACACTAGAGTGATGCGATCCAGGCTGACAGCACAGTTCATGAACAGTTCGCCGATCGCCGTTTGGCAGCTTTCAAGGGATGCGCTCTCTGTCACTGGTGCGAGCGGCGGCGGGGCGGGCGGGCCGGCAGCGCCGGCGGTGCCGATGCCGTTTGCGGCGGGCAACGAATCCTCCTGCTGCAGGCGACGGTAGCTTTGACTGTGCCCCTGCACTGCTGCTGCGGTGCTGAGGGCCGCTTCGACCAGGGGCACGAGGAGCAGGGCGAGCCGGAGCAGGCGGCGGCAGGCTACCATTATGTCAAGCGGCTGCGACGGCTGCGGAGCGAGGATGAATTTGAAAATGCATCTGTCGGGGGCGAGGGTTCGCGCAAGGCATGTACAGCAGTGCCAGGTCAGCGCCGCCACACCTGCCGCAAAGCAAGTATCGCTGGCACGCTGCCTAGCCCTTTTCCATGCGTTCTCTCTGCACGAAGGCACCTCACTTGTCATAAGCTAGGCGAAACTAGGAAACTTGCCCCTGGTTCGGGCAGAAGCGCAGAATTCCCTGGTGGGTGGGCGCAGGAGATGACCAGGGCACCCTGTGGCCGGATTCAGAGCTGCCTCACCCAGCTGGGAATGATACCTATTGAAAACTCTCCTTCTTGGTGTTGGCAGCATTCGTGGTTTGGGAGACCACGACCGTAACACATGAGGCGCAATAACCCTGCCAGCCGACCCTTTGGAGCGACAGCAGCCGGGCAGGCGCCAAGGGAAGCCGAGCAGGCACCCACCCAGGATGTCAGATGGGGCATCAGAGGAGCCGTGAGAAGGGGTGGAAATATGGGCAACTTCCCAGCACCAGCATTGAGATCAGTGCTGCCAAGGGTACGTCGAATGGCAAAGGTATGGCATCTGCAGGCAAGTGCTCGTCACACCGCCGCTGCCCGCTGTTCTGTGCAAGGCTCGCAGCCACCCTTCACGTTTTGCGGCCCGCAGTATCTGACGCTGCGCAAGGTCGTTCATGGGAAAACACGTCGGGGCGCGCAGAGCGCCCGGTGCAGCATGTGCTTGCACTGTACTTACTGACCAGAGAGCAAGCCTGGCCCACGCGTCTGCGCCCTGGTGCACATCCCGCACGCAGGTTTGGGTTTGATTTTCTGTTGAGACTTACAAGAACGCATTCCAGATGGCATGTTTGCATAGGGGCATGGGTGGGCGCTCATCAGGCCGCCAGGCAGCAAATGGCAGCGGCCTGGGGCTGCACCGGCGGGTATGCAGCGGGGGGGTCTAGCTAAAAATGGCAGGGTGGGGGGCATGCAATGCACAGGTGGGGGGATGTACAGCAGGGCACCGGCAGCAGGCCGGGTGGGGCGGTGGAACAAAAGCAGCAGCACGAGTCAAAACTAGGGTGTGTGGTGTGCATGCGCGTAGGGCACTGTACAAAAACTGTTCAAAATTGAGACCTACATGCCACCACGCAGCTAGCGAGCCAGGCTGAGTAATACCAGGGGAGAATTCGCTGCCGGGCTTGTGCAACCAGCTCTGCCCCCATGAAGGCCAGGCCAGCGGAAGCCGCTGCAAAGCCAACTCTTCCACAGCAGCGGCTCAGGCGGCGGCAATGCCGTCTGCCCCTGCGCCAGAGCCGCTTTCCAGGGCTGCTGATGGGCTGGAGCTGAGGTGCAGTGAGAGGATGTTGACGCTGTAGGGCTCCACTGGCAGCACAAACTTGGAGCCCAGACCGTCGACTGTGGAGGAGGCGGGGGAGACCTGCGGGTGGGAGGGGACAGGTAGAGGGGAGACAGGGAGGGGATGGCATGGAGGTGAGAGCAGAAGAGGTAGTGGGGGCGATGTGCGGAGGAACTGTGTGCCAACAGGTGTGAGGAAGGGCTGGGAGGGATGTGGCAGCACGAGAGTTTGGAGCCCAGGCCGGCCCCCACGCCACAGGAAGACGCGATCTGTGGGGGCCCACTGGAGACGAGGAGCCATCAAGCAGCGCAGCCGGGGGTTGGCAAGTGGCACACCACCCCGCCCCTTATGCCCCCCTGTCCCCCCACAACCCTGCACCCTCCTCAACACCACACACGGAGTGGCTGCACCCTGCTCCACCCCACCTTGTCTGGGTGGGATCGATTGATTGGTGTGTACCTTCCTAACCATCACAGATCGCCCCCCTGCACCCTCCTCATCACCACTAGTAACCTCCACCCCACCTTGTCTGGGTGCTCAAACGAGTTTTCATCTTCGGG
Source organism: Micractinium sp. NFX-FRZ (assembly GCA_029339195.1). Lineage (NCBI taxonomy): Eukaryota > Viridiplantae > Chlorophyta > Trebouxiophyceae > Chlorellales > Chlorellaceae > Micractinium > Micractinium sp. NFX-FRZ. The sequence continues at coordinate 119,716 of JAPTJF010000125.1, read as the reverse complement.
GTGGTCCGATGCCAGGTAGACCATCTCCCCTTCCTCCATCACAGAGGCCGCAGCCTGGCCGTGCAGCACCACTGCAGGAGGGGCGGGGGGAGGTCAGGCGGGTGGGGCGGTATGAGGCGGCTGAGGCGGCAGCCGAAGCCGCAGTCTGGCCGTGCAGCACCACTGCTGGAGGGGCGGGGGCACTAGGGGCAGGGGCAGGAGGGGCAGGTCAGGCGGGAGAATGGAATATGAAGGGGCGTTGGCAGCGGGACCAGAATAACGAGTGGGGCAGGCCGTGGTGCGGGTGGCCAGTTGGTGGAATGGGCCGCTCTCAAGCGGCCCTCCTTCCAAAACTCGGAACCACCCAAAACAGAAATGCACGCACCCGCGACGCGCTGGCGGAAGGACGAGAAGTTGACGATTTTGAGGGCGATTCGGTCGCAGGCGGCGCTCTGGCAGGTGGCCGACGCGGCCACGGTGTCTTGGTGGACCTGCAGGGGTGGGAGGGAGGGAGGCAGGCAGGCAGGTGAGTGGGCAGGTGATGCATACAATTGTAAGCACGGGTACCCCAGAGTCAAGGTGTCCTTTTGAACCTGCAAGGGAGGGAAGCTTGCCTCCACATGTCATGTGCGCCCTGACCAGCCAGCCAGACAGCCGGCAAACCCAGCGGCAGAAGAGGCCAGATCCTAGGATACCCGTCGGCGGGGAGCAATGCTTTGCCCTCGAAGCCAGCGCCCTGGCCTCTCACAGCGCCCGGTTCACAGGCCCCGTCACCTGCTGCCAGGCTGCTGGCCTTCACAGCAGTGCTGTGCATGGCCAGGCAGCAGGCAGCCTGCACAGGCAGCTGGGGAACCGAGCGGTGAGAAAAGGCCAGGGCCCCGCAACGGGTAAGCACCGCCGGCGGGGAGCAATGCTTTGCCCCCCAGTGACCCCCACCCCGGCCATCCCCAGCGCCTGGCTCAGCCCCCGTCACCTGCTGCCAGACAGATGTCCTTCACAGCAGTGCTGTGCATGGCCAGGCAGCAGACAGCAATGGAGTCTGCCAACAAACAGAGGTCCGGAAGAGGCCGGGCCCCAGTGGGAGGGGGCCACCGCCTGTGGGGAGCATGCTGTGTGGGCTGCGCCTTCACAGCGGTCCTGTGTATGGCCAGCCATCCGGCAGCGGACGAATGACGTGTGAAAACCGAGCGGTGGGGTTGGCCAGGGCCCCGCAACGGGTAAGCACCGCCGGTGTGAAGCAATGCTCAGACCCCCATTGACCAGCACCCCGGCCTCTCACAGCCCCCGGCTCATGGCCAGCCTCACCTGCTGCCAGGCTGCTGGCCTCCACAGCAGTACTGTGCATGGCCAGGCAGCAGACAGCATTCAAGCTAGGCAAGTAACCGAGGGCTGGGAAATAGGCAGGGGCCCCGCAACGGGCAAGCACCGCCGGTGTAAAGCAATTCTTTGCCCCCATTGACCAGCACCCCGGTCTTCCCCCGCAACTGGCTCACAGGTCCCGTCACCTGCTGCCAGACAGATGTCTTTCACAGCAGTGCTGTGAATGGCCAGGCAGCAGACAGCTTGCGCGGGCGGCCGAGGAACCAAGCAGTGGAAGAGGCCGGGGCCCAAACAGGAGGGAAGCACCGCCGGTGAGACGCAACGCTTTGCCGCCCAGTGACCAGCACCCCGGCCTCTCACAGCCCCCGGCTTGTGACGCGCCTCAACTGCTGCCGGACTACTGGCCTTCACAGCAGTGCTGTGAATGGCCAGGCAGCAGACAACAGCTGCAGCAATCCCAACCCGAGCGCTGGGAGGGTGCGCGGCCCCGTGGGAGGGAAGCACGGTGGGTGGAGAGGTAAATGTTGCCCCTCCTGGCCAACAGCATGGCCTCTTGCTGCACAACGTGTGGAGCTCAAGAGCTCACGGCAGCACCTAGCAGCGCTGCCCTCAGAGGCTGCTAAATCAGTGGACTGCAGGTACCAGGTAGTGCCGGCACTAGGTTTATACTGGAGAAGGGCAGCCACTCAGGGCAGCCACGTAGTGCACTCCGATTGCAGCAGAACATGCGGGTTCAAGGCAGGGCATGTCTTCACAGGAGAGGCCTGGCCTCTCACACCTCCCGGCTCACAGCCCCGCTCAACTGCTGCCAGGATGCTGGCCTCCAAAGCAGTGCTGTGCAAGGCCAGGCATCATACTTTAACGAAACAAGCCCTCGAACCGAGCGCTGGAACAGGCGAAGGCCCAAGTGGGTGTGAAGCACCGCCAATGTAAACGCCTGGACCCTTGTGGGCTGGAGGCCTGGCCTCCCACAGCGCCCCCGGGTGCATGGCCACCCTCACCTGCTGCCAGGCTGCTGGCCTCCACAGCAGTGCTGTGCAAGGCCAGGCAGCAGACAGCAGTCGAGTGTGCCAACACACCGAGGTGCGGAAGAGGCCAGGGCCCAGTTGGAGGGGGCCATCGCCTGTGGGAAGCATGCTGTGTGGGCCGCACCTTCACAGCGGTGCTGTGTATGGCCAGCCATCAGATAGCGGGTCATTAAGGTGTATAAACCCGAGCGCCAGCAGCTGTAATCCTAACGGGCTGCAGACCCAGTGGTACTGCTGGTGCCAGAGTGTCATTGGAGTAAGGGCAGCCGAAACCGGTTGCAGCAAAACGTGGGGGGCTCGGTGGCGGGGCGCCTGGTGCACGCCTAGACCGGGTGGCGTCGGAAGCGACATCACCTTGAGGTGGTGCCAGACTTCAGCACAGATCTGCATGTGCCTATGCGTGCTGCACTTGAAAATGGCTCTTTATGTAGCGCGCCATGGAGGGCCCGCACTTGGTAGTGCTGGGGGGCCAGGGGCAGGGCCAGGGCCCATCCAGCACTACCAGTGCGGACCCTCCATGGCGCGCTACGTCAAGAGCCAATTCCACGTTCCAGCACGCACTCGGGCAGACGGTTTGGCAGTGGTGGGAGCAGTAGAGAGCTCCTTGCCTTGGCGCAGGCGCTGAACCTCGGCAACCACTACTGGCCAACCCACTTATGCTAGCTTGCCCCTTCCCATCCCCAGGGGGGCCCTGTGCTTGTTCATGGGAAGATCCCAGGGCAATGCCATTGGTCCAGGGGACATGTGCCCTGCTCGTGGCACGTGCCTATCACCACTCACTCAAAAGTGATGCAGGGAGCACCCACGAGTACGCTAGCTACCTCAGCCCTTGCAGGCAACCAGTACATGCATGCAATAAGTGCGCCCACCTCTGAGGAGGGGTCTGTAAAGACGTCGGTGGCCAGGTAGTGTGTGCCCTGAGCCTGGCGGAACATCTGCTGCACGTGGTAGCTGGGGATGCCAAACCACCTGCAGGCAAACAGAGGGGAAGGGGGAGCGGCAAGGGAAGATGGGCGGGCAGGCAGGCAGCATGGAGGCTGGTAGTGCGGGGGCCGGGTGGGCAGGGGTGCAACAGAAGGGGTGGGACCCCACCGGCAAGAGGTGCGGACGGAGGCTGGACGGCACGTGCATGCCGGCACCACTGCCAATGTAGACACGTTGTCACTGCCGCCAGGATGACAGCCATGCCATTTGCTCGACTGCAACAAACAAGGACATGCTGCCAGGGCAGCTGCCACTCGTGCTTCCAGACATGATAACATGCATTCGGCTGCCAGGCTGGCGCCAGGCTGGCACCTCCAGCAGCTGCTGCTGACCTGGAGTTGTCGATGACGATCATGTTGGTGGGCCAGGGGCGGTTGTTCCAGTGCACAAACAGGGGGGCCTGCGGGTGGGAGGGAGGGGAGGGGTGGCAGGGAGGTGAGCGGGCAGGACAAGGTGGGCGGCAAGCGGGAGGCGCGCGCTGTGCGGCACGCGGCAGCGCACGTCCGGTTGCGGCAGCACCTTTACAGTGCCAAAAGCACCAGGTTGCGACTCTGTTCAGTCCCCTGCTTGCCAGGTCCCTGACAGCCAGAGGACTCCTGTGCACCCCCACCACCCTGCCCTTTCAGGGCTCCTCCCAGGGCACCCATTGTGCCTTACACCTGCGCCCGCCCTCCCCCCCCGCACCACCACAACCACATAGACCCGCGCACACACCTCCTCATCTGCACCACTGCTGCCTCCATCCTCCCAGCCACCTTTCCTTCCCACCCTATCTCCCTTCCCTCTTCCATTCCGCCCCCACTCACGTAAGCCCCCATGGTCACCACATCTCCGTTGCGCTCCAGCCCCGTCATGAAGGCGGCCTCAGACACGGCGCCAATCACGTTGCCCCAACCGCCGCCGTCCGTCACCGCGTACTCTGCAGGGAGAGGGCAAGCAGGGAGGGCTGAGGGTTGCAGGATGGTGGTAAAAGAGGCAGAGGCAGAAGGCTGGCAGCAGCAGCGATCAGCCACAGCAGACACTGCAGGGGCGGATGCAACGAGTGACGCCAGGTTGGAGGGTGGCCAAGGGGGGTAGGGGAGACCCACACCCAAGCAATCGCACTCAAGGCGAGGATGGGGCCATCCAACGGTCTAAACCCACACCACAGGTGCGCCGACACGCCCGGCTTTGCGTCCTCCGCCACATCCCCCCTCCCCCATGGTCGAGGCTCACCCATCCCCAACTGCTCAGGCCCGCCCTTGCCCACGGCTCAGCCCCCCCGGCAGCCCGCCCTTGCCCGCATCACCCCTGCGCCACGCTCCAGCTGCCCACCGCCCACTGTTCAAGCGCACCCTTACCACCACTTAGGCACAACCTCCCGCACGGTCCAGGCTCGCCCTTCCACCCCACGGATTCAGCGCGCACCCGAGGCGAAGACGTAGTTGTTCTTCTGCGGTGTCCACCCGTCAAAGTAGGTGCGCTTGTTGAACATGTCGACGGGGTTTGTGTAGATGTGCCTGCGGTTGAGCAGGGATTCGGAGCGTGAATGGATGGACGATTAGAATGGATGGACGATTAATCAGTAAGTGGTTTAAAGATGCACTCCCGGGCTGGTGACAGTAAATGTGCCTGTGGCTGAGTGACTGCAGGAGGGCTTGGCTGAGCGCAGATGTTCCGCACTTCCCGCAGGGCGCCAGCCAGCCCCACCCACCAACCCCTGCTGCCCTGGGGCGACCTGCCCCAGGCCGCGCGGGTTGGGATCAAGGGCTGGGTGCTGCAACCCAAACTGTTGCACAGCCCACATTGGCGGCCCAACTCTGGCAAATCTTGCAGCAGCAGCAGCGGCAGCACAGCATGCTCTCCGCGCAGCATTCTGCTGCCCCTGTTGTGCCCCACTGTGCCCCACAGCACACGCACCAGTCCCATGTGTCTGTGGGCGCGTCCTGCCCCATGTCGCAGTTGGAGATGAGGGTGATGTGGGGGTAGCGGGCGCGGATGGCGCCGAAGAAGAGCAGGTAGTTGTTGAGGTACTGCCACTTGCCGCAGTCCTGCGCGGCAGGCAGGGAGGGAAGGTAGTGTTTTGAAGAAGAGCAGGTGCAGGTAGTCGTTCAGGTGCCGCCCTTTGCTGTGTCAGTCCGGCACACACCAGGCGCACTTAGGTGCACACAACACAGCCCAAACCAGGCTCCGAGCCACACCAGCCACACCAGCCAAACCAGGCTCCGAGCCACACCAGCCACACCAGCCAAACCAGGCTCCGGTGAGGGCAGGAGGGGCGACGGCAGAGCGGATAAAGGCAGCCGTCCCGCTGCCTCCACTCTGGGGCCGCAAGACAATTGAATCAAGTCCCCACCCAGGGAGCGCAGGTCAGCAGACCAATGCCCTCTGCCCCCCCATCCTCACCTTGCGCCCAACGCCCAGGCAGTGTCACCTCCCCACATCCGCCACCCTGCCATCCGCCCCCCCGCGCCCCCTCTTTGCAGTACCCCTTTGCAACCACCGCGGCTCACCTCGTTTCCGATGGCCATGTAGTTTAGCTCCCACGGGTCCTTGCGCCCCATGGAGGCACGCACAGCGCCCCACTTGCTGCGCAGGTGGTCAGCGAGTGCCAGGAACAGGAGCAGGTCTTGTGACGCGGCTGGGCTGTGTAGGCAAGCTGAAAGCAATCGGGGCGGTGGAGGAGGTGGTGCACAGTAGGGCACCCTCAGTGGGCCGCCTGTCTGGGGGTCCCAGGATGACCCTCCCTTGAACCCAGCGCCGGGCCACCCAAACCAACCCTACGGCTACAGCTCTTTCCCCACAGCCTACAGCAAGTGGGCCCACCTGTCTGGGGCACCATGATGACCTTCATAGAGTACAGCGCCTCCTTGCCCAGCCCAGCCCCAACCCTACAACTACAGCTCTCTCCCTACAGCCCACCTGTCTGGGGCCCCCATGATGAACTCCAGTGAATCCAGCGCCTCCTCCACCATAGGCCACACATGGGAGGCGGGCACGCCTGTGTCATTGAGAGGCGGGGCAGGGTGGGGGAGGAGGCAGCGTGGGGCCGGAGCAAGAGGTGGACAGGCAGGGCAGGTGGGGTGCGGGTTGGGGGGAGGTTGGGCAGGGCGGGGGAAGGGGCAGGGCAGCCGAGAGAAGAGGGGGCGAGAGGTAGGGCTGGCAGGGGTGGCCTGACAGCTGGCCGGTGGACAGGCACATCAGCTAGCTGCTGCTCTCCCGAGGCAGGGCCGCCCTTGCCAGCTATGCCTGCCGCACTTACCCCACTCGCAATAGTTTCGCCGTCCCACCCCACCCACCCCGCACTCACTGTCGCCGTGCGCCACCCCGTTGTTGATCACCCACACCGCCTCCGTCTTGAGCTCCTCCACCAGCAGCATGTACTCAAACAGGCCCAGTCCGTCAGTGGACCAGTAGCCCCACACGCCTGAGGGGAGAACAGAGGGAAGGGAAGCGGGAGGTGATGGCAGGGCTCAAGCCAGAGCCGTGGACTCAGAGAGGCGGCCCAGGCCAGCAGTGTGCTACGATCCTCCCCACACAGCTGCATGCAAACAGGCAGGCAGGCAGGCAGGCAGGCAGGCAGGCAGGCAGGCAGGCAGGCAGGCGCATTAGCTCTGACCAGCAGCAGGGCGCGGCTCGGTGGCGAGCACCCAGGTGCCTGGTCATCTCCCAGCACCGCCAGCTTGTCACAACACAACTCTGAGCCCACAATCCCCGAGCCCACACTCAGGACAGCCATTCGCCCAGCATGTTGCCCAGCGCTCGGCAGCCGCTCACCGTTCATGTGGCCGGGCCGCTCCTCGTTCCTGCCCAGGGTGGTCTTCCAGCGGAACGCGTTGCTCATCACGTCGCCTTCGACATAGCAGCCGCCCGGGAAGCGCGTGAAGCTGCGGGGGCCGAACAGAGTTCAAATCACGCCAGGATTTAATGACGCGTGCATAACGAGAGAGAGGGACGGAGGGAGGGAGCGAGCGAGCGAGAGGGAATCTTTGCCCTCCACGTAGCAGCCGCCCGGGAAGCGCGTGAAGCTGCGGGAGGCGCACAAGAGAACCAAACACGTGGGAGCTCAGGGCCGCGGAGGTGTGCACGGGTAAGGCGTGCGCACACACGCTGCTAACAAAACGGAGCCCCTTCCATCATTAACATAACACAAAGACAGGTGGGCTGCCCTACGCCCTGCCCCCGCCTCGCAATTCCACACTTCCAACGCCCTCACCCCTGCGCGCACCAAGCATGTTCCCCTCATCGCCGGGGCCAGGGCCTTGACTGGGCGCCAAGCAGGCCCCACACCCGCCGCGCCCCGCCCGCCATCCAGCCCCCTGTCCACACACTCACGCCGGGTTCAGCGCCTTGAGCGCCCCCAGCAGGTCGTCCCTGAAGGGCCAGGGGTTGAGCAGCCCCTTCTTCACGTTTTCCGTGGGGAACAGGGAGACGGTGTCGATCACCAAAGAGCCGGGGCCCTCAAACATCACCGCCAGGCGGGCGTTGGTGTCTGCAAGGCGGGCAGGACGGCGGGAGGCAGGGTTGGGAACGTCAGTACGCTTTTGCGGGGGCTGTTGCTGGCGTGGGGGGTGGGGGCTTGAAGGCGATGGAGCGCAGGGGGCCAAATGGTGTGTGTTGCCAGCATGGGCGGGCACAGCGTGCGCAGCGCCTCGCCTGCAACCGCCACCATGGACAACCGCAGCGCGGCTGCCCGCTGTCTCCCTCCCATCGCACTGTGTGCAGGCGGCCAGCTGCCCCTCAGCTGCCTCCTGCCCAGGAGCCAGCGGTTGTCACTCACCCGTGTCGGAGATCTTCAGCTCCCCTTCAAACCTCTGCCACTCCCCGGTGACTCCAGAGAGGGACAGATTGGCGTAGGAGGTGGCGAGGTCGGCGTCCAAGAGAGCCACGCTGATCGTCTTGCCCTCTGCCTGCAGGGCACACGGCAGGGTGGTGGTGGTGGTGGTGGTGGATCGGATGGCGGCCGAGGTGGGCAGACAAGAGAGGACGCGTTTGGCCATAGGGCAGCTGGAGCTGCCCAGGCTGCTGGCCTGCAGCCCACCCAAAACACTGCCTGCCCAGACCCTCTTGGTTTGGTCGACCCTCCCCACCCCACCTCACCCCACCCACCCCCACACCTCGGGTGTGCGGGCGTAGAGAGAGACTGTGTAGCTGTGCCCCTTCTGCACATACACGCCCCAGTAGCCGGTGTTCACGATGCCAGAGCGGGGGCCTGCAGAGGGGAGGGGCGGCAGGCAGCCAAGCAGCCAAGCAGGATGGGGCCACAGTGGAGGCGCAAGTTGGGTGAAGCATAGCGCGGCAGTAGGGGTGGGCACGCACCCACCACAAGCACCCACCCCACCCACCCGCCCCCGCTCATCCAGCCTGACACCCACCTGCTTGTCAGCACCGTCTCACTGGGCTGGGCTTACAAGGCTTCACCCGCCCACCCTGCCCTGTGTAATAACAGCTTACTTTACCCGCACTGTGTAATAACCAAGCCACAAGCCTCGCCCGACGGTGCCCGCCCCGCAACTGTGTGACAAGAACAAACACATCAACACGCCCGTCACCTGACGCTGCCGTCAGCTCCATTGCCACCGTGTTGTGCTCGTTCAGGGGATGCTCTTTGGTGAGGGCGGCGCTGGTGCCCGGTAGAGGCTGCCAGGCCACGATAATGTCGTTGCTGCAGGGAGGAAGGGGGCGGCGAATGGAAGAGGGGTGCTGGGAGTGAGGGTGAGGGAGGGGCTGAATGGGTGGGGCTGCCCCTTTGGAGGCACCTCTGGGACGATGGTGTCGTTGCTGCAGGGAGGCAGGGGTGGCAAACGACGAGGGAGGAGATGTCGCCGCTGATGCGGGGATGAAGGGGGCAGCACCAAGACCAAGGAGGAGATGTGACAACAACGGCGTTGCTGCAGGGAGGAAGATGTGGCACAAGGACGAGGAGAGGGGTGCTGGGAGTGAGGGTGGGGAGGGGCAGAACGGGTGGGGCTGGCACAGAGGCGGCAGCCGCCACGTTACAGAGACGGCGGTGAGGGCGGGGCGGGGAAACAGTCAACCGTGGCATGGCGTGGCAGCAGGAAGAGCGGGCACCTTGGGTCGCACAGCTGGCCACCACTGCGGCGTTGCCCTCCCGTACACGCGCCTATGCCAACAGTACGTACCAATGTGTCCACTCCCCGCCGTCCTCTACCACCTGCCAAGTCCAGCCACCCTGTGAATCTGCCCCTCAACCCGGCAGCACCCGCCCTTGCATACGCTTTACCCCAGGCCCCCTCACAGCGGATCGTAGTCTGTCCCCTCCCGCTGCTCTTTCAAATACTCTGCCTTGCTAGCGTAGCTCTTGCCCTGTGCCCCCTCCCAGCCGGGCGAGCGCAGCGGCTCGTCGGGGCGGCGGTGGCGGGCGGCGAGGGCGGGCAGGTCGAGGGGCAGGCGGGGCGGGGTGGAAGCTGCGTGGAAGCCGGTGGCGGCAGCCAGGGCGTCGAAAGAGCGGTCCTGGACCATCTCAGCATACAGGCCTCCCTGTTTCATTGCGAGAAAAGGGAGGGAAGGGGCAGGGGTGAGGGGCGAACGGGGGAGCCAATTGGCAGGCAGGCCGGCATGGTGCGGCGGCAGGGGTCGCGATGCATGGAAGCTGTGGCGGGAGAGCAGGACTGCTGCTGCGCCCCAGCAGGGAGGCCCCCCGGCCGGGTCCACTGTCCCCTGTGGCCCCATACCAACAGCCCTGCCCGCCTCACATCTCCGGCGTGGCCGATCTGCAGGCCAAGGGGGTGGGATAAGAGGAATCAGCAGTCCGAGGGAGGGAGGGAGGATGACGAGGCGGGCGGGAGCGGCGGGCGCGGTGCGGCGGCAGCGAGGGCAGGGTTTGCTCGTCCTGCTGCTATGCCCTGCGGGACGCTCAGCAGCGGGAAAACAGACACAAGCAGGCCAACAAGGCAGGCTCAGACCGGCGGCGCCGCCATTGCCTCCATCCCTGGCTGGCTCGTCGCGCCCGCTCACCTCCTCGAAGAAGATGCCATACAGCACTTTTGATATCTCCTTTTTTCTGTTCAGGTCCACCGTCACAGAGGCGTTCCACTTGAGCTCAGGCTTCTCCGAAAACCGCAGGGCGGAGAGGCGCTCGGGTCGCGGCAGCGCTGCGGCACTGCCAGACAGCACCACCGCCGCGATCAGCAGCGGCAGCAGGCGTGCCGACGCCATTTGGTGTGGAGTGCCGGAACGGGAATGCCGGAATGGCGGCGATGAGGCGTGTGCGCCGAGGAGACGCACTGGGGGAGTGATCCCGAGAGGTGGTGCACTTAGGATGGCAAACATTGAACAAGACTGCCCGCCAGCGTGGTGCCACTGGGACGTCCCAAGAAGGGGGGACCGTTCAAATGCTAGGCTCTCTGGATTGTGGTCGCAATTGCATCAAACACCAGCTGTGGCGGCCGACGGGATCACTTGTGCTGTGCAGACCAGACTAGGTCGACTGGTGGCGGCCGGCGGGAACCACGCAAGTGTCCGATTCCGCACCCAGCCAACACGCATGTGTGTGTGTGCGTGTGTCTACCGGAACACAATTTGGATTGCCTGATGGAAGCTTCGCTGTCCCCTGCAGGCCATCACTTGGTGTTTAACGGTGGTGATCCTGACTGCCTGCGGACAGTCGTGCTGGTGCCACCAGCACCTGCCGCCAACTGAACCATGGCCATGGGCGGCAGCAGCAGAGCACTGCTGTTCCCGCAGATTGCATGGTGCGAGGGCAGAGCATTTGAGTGCATGTCCTGATAATGATTCTTCCAATCCAAGGAATGGCAACTGTCTGGCACACTCTCTACTTTTGCACTGACCGACTACCGGGCGGGCGACGACAGCCTGGCGGTGGCGGCGGCAGGGCAGGCGCATCAGGTGCCCCGGGTTCTCGCATTCCAATATCTTTCGAACCTACAATTCATTTCACTGGTTCGTCAGTGCTGCCCGGGAACCGCGCAGCGAAGTCAACGGCGATGCCCCGCCGGGCGCCCGCGCTCCCATAGCCAACACTTACAATGAGCTCCAGGCGGGGTGCTCTCGCGGGCGGGATGGGGCCAAAAAGCCTTGTGGGCGCGGGCAAGCCTGGCGGCGCACGGGGCAGCGGCGGCGGTGGCGGGTCGCCGCCTGTGCCACCTGCACCGCAACCAAGCGCGGTCAGCTCGGTGCCTTCGGTGCTGTCGCAGCCGAGCGGCGCACCACTTGGGCCCGCTGGCAGCACTTCCAAACGCTTCGAGGGGTCACCCGTACAAGACGCGGGCACCATCAAGGCTTCCCGCCCCGCGTCGCGCACCGCCACTGCCAGCACCGGCTCGCGTGCACCCACCGCCGACTTCTGGAGCCGCTCCTCGGCGGCGCAGCTGCTGGACACCAGCGTGAAAAACCCAGAACTCAAGCTGCAGCTGCTGACCCGCGCCCTTGAGGAGAGCCGAATGAAGCTGCAGCACCTGCAGCGTGACCGCTCTGCTCTGGCCGACGCACTGGCACAGCTGTGCCTGACGGCGGGCGCGGATGCAAAGGCGGTGCGCGCCGCCGGCAGCCGCCCCACCACCAGTGCCAGCGCCAACCGCCCTGCCACCGGTGCCAGCACTGCCGCCGGTCCCAGCAGCAGCAATGATGAGGACTCAGCGCTGCCCCTCCGCCTGGAGCTGCTCAGCACCCAGCTGACGCGGTTGCAAGAGTCGCTGCGGGCGCGCGAGGCGGCGGTGGTGGAGGCGGAGGCGGCGCATGAGCGAGCGGCAATGCAGGTGGTGCAGCAGCAGCAGCAGCGTGAGGGGCTGGAGCAGCAGCTCGAGGAGGTGATGTGTTAGTTGGGGGAAGACGTGTGTGTGGGCTGGAGGGGTGCGATGCTTAAATGTATATATGGGCTGGAGGGGTGCATGGCTGCCCAGCTTTGGTGGGACAGTGCATGGCCATGGCGGCATGGGTGCCAATGCCATCAGCCTGCCGTGCATGTGCCAGCTGGTGCTGCATGGGTGCTGCCTGTGTCTGCCTCGACTTCCGCCCGTGTGCACCTGACCCTGCCACCCTCTGTCCCCATGCAGGCTCGCTACACTGCCACGCAGCACGAGCTGGAGCAGCACGCTATGGTTGTCAAGCTGGGCCTGCTTGAGGAGCAGCTGGGGGCAACCGCTGAGTCGGCACGCCGGCGCATGGAGGAGCAGCTGGACACGTTCCGTGGGGATGCAAGCACTGCCAAGTGAGCGGGTGGGGTGCAAGAACCGCCTTTTGTGAAGGGTGGCCATGCCTTGAAAGGAGGCCAGCGGACGGATGGAAGTTGTGGGTTCTCCTTGAGTGTGGTGGTGGCGTCAAGACATGAATTGGCAGCCATGCATGATACCTGCTGTTGACTGGTGCAGCTATGCCCAGCTCCTATTGTCCAGCTTTGAGAGTGTGTGTGCCTTCTTGTGTCCTCAGGGCCCTGCGGCGCAAGTTTGCTGAGCTGGAGGCGCAGCTGGTCACCGCGCAGCGTGCACAGCACGCTGAGACAGACAACGCACGCCACCTGGCGGCACAGGTGGAGCGGTTGCAGGGGCGGCTCAAGGAGTCGACAACCAAGCAGGCGGAGCTCAGCCAGCAGCTCTGGTGAGGATGCTGGGCTGGCACAGTTTCTTGCCATGGATGAATGTTGCCCATGGGCTGGTGGGTGCCTGCCCATCTCCTGCTGCTCCGTCATGCCCAGCGCGCTGGCCCTGCTGCGGGGCAGGCAACCCATCGTCTTGCTCTTTCACTGCTGCTGCCATGCTGCAGGGACAAGTCAGGTGCTTTGAACGACCTGACAGCGGAGCACCGCACCGTGATGGCAGACAACGGGACGCTGGCCCATGAGAATGCTCAGCTGCGGGAGGCGCTGGCTGCCTGCCAGGAGCGGGCGCAGCGGGCGGAGAACCTGAACGTCAGCCTGCAGGCGCAGTGCACTGACATGGAGCAGGCGCTGGAGGCGGTGCAGGAGGAGGCGGAGCACTTGAGGGCCGACCTGCAGCAGGCAAGCACAGGTGGCGGGTGGTGGCGAACGGTGCGACACACACTTCACTTCCGGATGCAGTGGTGGTCCCTGCTGCAGTCTCCGCCTGCCTGCTTGCCTGCCTGCTTGCATGCATGGCTTAACACGGCGAGCGCTCTTCCTGCTGAACCTCCGCCCCCGTTTGACCGCCCTCCCTCTGCCCCCCTGCAGGAGCGCGAGCAGAAGCACCGCCTGCAGTCCACGCTGGCTGAGGAGCAGCTGGCGGGCGCCACGCTGCGGGCTGCACTGCAGGGCAAGTCGGATGAGGTGGCTTCCTTGCTGCTCAAGCTTGAAGAGTACTCAAACCGCATCGTGCGGGCGGAGGGGGCGCTGGAGGGGGCTGGCAAGCATGCTGAGCAGGCGGTGGCAGCGCAGCGGGCGGCAGATGAGGCGGCCAAGGCAGCACGGCACGAGAATGCTGCTCTGCGCGACTCGCTGTCTGACCTGGCGGCCTCTGAAGCAAAGTGGCGGCAGCAGCTGGCGCAGGCAGAGGCGCAGCTGGCAGAAGCAACCAGTACGCTTGAGGCTGAGCAGGAGAAGGGGCGGCAGCAGGCTGAGGCGGCGGCGTCCAGCAAGGAGCGCATCCAGCGGCTGCAGGCGACGCTGGGTGAGCAGTCCCGGCAGCTGGAAAGCATGGCTTCACTGCAGCAGGAGGTGGAGGGGCAGAAACAGCAGGTGGAGGCCTTGAAGGAGGATCTGCGGGCAGCCACGGGGCGGGCAAGGGCTGCCCAGGAGGCGACGGAAGAGGTGGAGGCAGCAAGGCAGCAGGCGGAGCGGGACCTGCGCAAGCAGCAGGTGGTGGTGACGCGCCTGCAGGAGCAGGCAGCCAAGCAGGCGGCAGACCTGCGGGCCGTGGGGAAGGAGCTGGCAGAGGCTCAGAAGCAGGCAGAGGCGGTGGAGGCGGAGGCGGCGCAGCAGCGGGAGCGGCATGCGGCGGAGGCGGTGGCGCAGCAGCAAGCACACGAGCGGCGCAAGTCCAGGCACGGGGCATGCGGGAAAACATGATGGGCTGGGTCGCATGGCATTGTTCTGGAGCTTGCAGCCTGGCTGCATGCCTGGTACAGCATAAGCGGGCGCTGCATACAGCCGGCTGCTGCCGTCCACCTCCTGCCAGGCCTGTCATCAGCTGACCACCCAAACCACCCTGCCTTACTTCCCCGCTTTGGTGCAGGAATGAGCAGCTGGAGCACGACAACAGGCAGCAGGCCATCATCATTGCAGAGCTGCAGGCCGCCTGTAGCACCGCCGCTGCTGAGCTGGCAGCCATCCAGCAGCACAACCTCAGCCTGCACCGCTACGCCGTGGCCCACGGCGCTGCCTACGGCCGGCTGGCAGCGCACACGGCGGGGCTGCACCAGCAGTTTGCCCGCCAGCTGGGCAGCTTGCGCCAGCTGTGCCGCCACCTGGGGCTGCAGCTGACGGCGGCGCTGGCTGCAGCCGACCCCACAGCAGGGGCAGCAAGATTGGCCGGCAACGGTGCTGGCGGTCCGGCGCCGGCGCCAGCAGCAGATCTAGCTGGCTCGGCAGCAGCGGTGGCGGCTGCGGTGCTGTCCATTGAGAGCCTTCGGACGGAGCTGCATGTGGCGCTGCAGCTGCTGGACATGCAGTCGAGCAGCGGAGAGGCACAGTCCCTAGCAGCGGTGCCAGCTGGCATCGCCGAGGCACTGGCTGCTGACCTGGCGGGCCTCCCTGCTGAGCTGCTGGGCTCACCACGGTTGGAGCGTGCCCGGCTGCCTGCCATAGTGTCCAAGTTGGCTGGTAGGAGTGCAAAGTCCAGTCCCACCGTAGCAGGACTGTCGCCGGCATCATCAGCGCTTGCGCCAGCAGCAGCAGCAGCAGGGCAGCAGAGGGCCAGGACGCCGCCTGGGCCGACAGCCTTGCCGGCAGTGCAGCACTCGCCGCCTGCACGGCAGCTTTCTGCAGCCCTTGCCGCCTCCAGTGCTGTGCCCACTTCAGTGCTGTCTGCCCAGATGGCCCAGATGGAGGCACACCTGGAGCGGCTGGTGGGCAGCAGCACGGAGCAGGCAGCGCGCACAACGGCGGCGGTGCAGCTGCATGAGCAGGAGCGCTCTGCTCGGCAGCGTGCGCAAGAGCTTGCCGCCGACCTGGCCTCCCAGCTGGCTGCAGTACAGGTTGGTGTGAGGTGGCAAACGCGCTTGTATGAGGCTGGAGTGGCACATATTCATAACGTTAGCAGCAGTGCATTGTGGGTGCAGTGCCTAGAGCCCCCAAAGTAGGTGCTTTAAGTGGCACACTCCCGGCCCATGGCTACAACCACTTCTGGATGATTTGTTGCGCGTGTCGCTTGTCGCTGCAACCATGCTGCCATGCAGGCTGACCTGGCAGCCACACGGGAGCAGCGGGACGGGCTGGATGCCCAGAGCCGGCGGCTGGCACGGGAGCTGCGTGACGCCATCTACAGCCTCAGCCAGATGTGTGCGCGGCAGCAGGGGCAGGCGGTGTCCTGGGCGGTGCGCGGCCTGACCAATGCTGGCGTGCAGACACAGTACTGCGAGCTGTGGGAGGCCAATCTCGGGGGCGCTGGCTGCAGCAGTAGCAGGGGCACCGGCGCTGGCGGCCCCGTCACCGCCCGCAGCGCCGACAGCAATGTGCTGCACAGCACGCAAAGCAGCAGCAGTGGCAGCGGCGGCGGCGGCGGCAGTGATGGCGATGGTGCGGCTGGCAGCGACGCTGGGGCGCCGCTCCTGGAGCTGGCCCCTGTGCGGGTGCTGTCGCTGGCGGCGCTGCAGCACCAGGTCAAAGAGATCTACCGGGCCAAAGCGCTGCACGACCTGGCAGTGTGCCGTGGGCAGCGCGCCTTTTTGCCGCTGCCCGACTTTGTGGCCGCCCACCTGGCGCTGCAGAGCGGTGTCGAGGGGCGTGCCGTGCAGCAGCGGGCGGCGCAGCTGCAGGTCAGCGTGGAAGCGCACGCAGCGGTGCACGAGGTGGGCATGTTTGGGCTGGCGGCGGGCATGCTGGAGGAGGCACCTGGGGCGGGCAGCGCGGCCGCAGGAGGGGCGCCTGGCTGGGCCGCCGCAGCGCCTGGCTTCAGCGGCGGTGCTTGCGCTGGCAGCTCCACGGCAGCCGCCACGGTGCCGCTTGTCCTGTACCAGAGCCGTCGCCGCGCTGGCACGGCGCAGCAGCAGCAGGAGGCCGTCGTGCTGCCCGCGCTGCGCCGCTTCTGCGCCTCCAGCTGGCACGCCGCCTACCAGCGCTCCGCCGCGCGCCAGCCGCTGCCGCAGCCCTTCAACCCGGCCGCTGCTGACCAGATCCACGGCATGGCGTCGGAGGTGCACAACCTGGCGCTCAGCGTGCCGGGCGTGGAGCAGTTGATGTGCTGGGTGCTGGGGGGCGGTGTGGGCGACTGCCTGCCCCAGCTGGACCTGGGGCTTCGCCTGGCAGAGAACCAGGTGGGTGCGAGGGGCAGGTGTGTGTGTCAGTGTGCCAGTGGGTGTGGCTGCCATGTTGGATGGTGACATTTGTGCAGACTGTCCGCAGCTTGCCTGCACGAAACTGCTTTCCCCAACAGCGCTGCTGCCCCTGTTGTTTGGGTTGCCTGCCTCTCAGCCCTCCTCTCCTTTTTTGATGCCCCTCCACCACCCAACCGGCCTGCCTGCGTGCAGGTGCCACAGCTGTACCTGTTGGCGGTGGAGAGCTGCCGCCTGCTGGGCCTGGCGTGCACCCCTCAGATCTACATCAAGAGCAGCAGCGAGGCGGCAGCCTACTACCTCCTGCTGCCTAGCGACGCTCGCCTGCACGGCTTCAACGGCAGCCCGGCGGCGCCGCTGCAGGCGGAGGAGAGCGGGTGCAGCGGCATCAGCGAGATCTCGCCCTCACAGGTGCCCGGCGCCCGCTCGCCGCCGTATACAGCTGGCAGCAGCAGCAGCAGCAGCAGCAAGGGCAGCTCGGAGACGGGCCTGGTGCTGCTGCAGCCCAGCGTGCTGCAGGAGAGCAGCCTGGGTGCCAGCCTGGCGGCTTTGTCGGCCGAAAGCCAGGACTGGCAGTGTGCTGTGGTGCTGACCAGTGGGCTGGTGGATTTGCTGGAGCCAGAAGAGCTGCAGGCGGCGCTAGCAGGCTGCCTGGCCTTCCACGCAGCGCTGGCCTCGCCCACGGGTGCAGGCGCCGCTCCTGGAGCCGGCCCCAAGGAGGCTGCCCAGCTGGCGGTGCTGTGCCGCAGCATGGCGGCGCTGGGCACGCTGTCCGCGCTGTCCGCGCTGTGCCCCGACGCGCTGGCCCGCCGTCTGCCCCACGCCATGGCCCCCTTCCTGCACTCCCGCATACACCCCCTGCTCCGCCGGTCGCTGCGCTACCTCTCCCTGTACTGCGACCGAGTGGGGGCGTCTGTGCTGGGCGGCTGGCGGCCCGTGGCCTCTGCCGTGGTCAAGCAGGCGGCTGGCTGCGCTGTGCTGCGGGACGAGCTCAACTTGGAGGCAGTGCTGCAGCAGGCGAGGGAGCTAGAGGAGGCAGCTGCAGAGCTGCTGCCCAAGGCGGTGCTGCGGGAGGAGACGGCCACCCTGGCCGGCACCTCGGTCAGCCTCAGCCTGCTGCGCGTGCGGGAGCTGCAAAAGTGGTGCGGTGCCACCGGGCCGGGGCGTTGATGGTAGCGCGGCAGCGCTTGCAACTGTGACCTGCTTTGTGGTTTGCGTGCCAGTTCTGAGTGGCTTGCTCTGTGGTGTGCTGCGTAACGGTGCTGTAACAGATGTGTGAGGGAGTGTGCCAGTCGGAGGAAACGTCAGGGAAGGGGGGAGCAGAAGGAATGGGGAAGGAGAGGCTAAATGGTGATGGCAGAGCAGAGGCGGGGCCCCCGCGGAGCGTTGGCAGAGGGCCGCGCATACAGCAGACAAATCAGGGAGCAGGATTGGCAAGCCAGTCACGCGCACCGCAGCGGCAGCGGAAGCTATTGCCGTGCGGACACAGGGGTGGGGCGCCGGCGGCACAGCCGCGCAGGTTCCACCGCCAGCTGCGCAAGCCGTGCTGCGTGGCCGGCACGGCCCCTTACATGCGGCCCCTGCCGCGGCCGCGGCCGCCGCGACCACGCCCACGCCCGCGGCCTCCTGGCGCCCGCTCCGGCCGCTTCGGCCGCGTCTTGGGCTGGTCCAGGTCAACTGCAGGCGGGGGAGAGCAGGGACAGAGTGTTGTGGGCGAGGCAGGGCAAGGGATGACAGCCCACAAAGCAACAGAGCCGCAAGCTCGGGAGCATCGAGCCACCAAAGCCGACCCAAATGGCACCCACCCCAGCAAAACAGGCAGGCACGTCAGCGCACCTAGCAGGGTGTCGAGGTTGAGCGAGTCGGGGAGGATGTAGTAGCGGATGTTGTTGCCGCGGATCGACATCTGCTGCACGCTGATGGGGTTCTGCCCCTTGGGCACCAGCTTGACCGTCTTCAGGTGCGTGTTCATCGCCACGTCCACGCCTGCACAACGGGATTGGGGAGACATGTCCAGGTGATACAATGAGAGTCGAGACGCAAGCTAGACCGTCTTCAGGTGCGTGTGCAAGGCCACGCCCACGCCAAGGCCGACAGCCAATGAGGGAGGCTTAGCTGTGAAAAGTGGGGACAAATAAGGGGGCCAGCCGAGAGTGCGCAGACAGGCGTGCAAGTACTTTCCTGTCATCCAACACTTCATGAAGCAGCAAACGCAGCAGCTCTGCGCAGAAAGCATGGCCAGGCAGCAGCTGGCATGCTGGAGGCTGGCTGGCAGGCACTGCACCGCCGACACGGCAGGAACATCTGCTCCCCGCTCCTCCACGCACCCGTGATTGTGCCGTACACCACCGTGCCGTTCTTCAGCTCTATCTGCACCTTCTCATTCGACAGCTTCATCAGGAACCTGCAGAGCATGAAGACAGGGGCGTCAGCAGCAACAGGCAGGGGCCCGCAGGCGAAGCGGGCAGGCGGCGGCGGAGCGTCAGGGAGGGCGGCAGTGGGGGCTGCGTGGCGCAGGGCGCGCCTGCCCACCATCAGATGCGCTCTGCCCAGCTGTGCTCGGCACCCTGCCAGGCCACTTGCCTGACGAGCTTCACCATGTTGGCTGGTGATGCGCCCCGGCGCTCCCACTAGGCCAACAGGGGCTGGAGCTGTGCGGCCTACGCTGCCTGCGCGTGTGTGCGGCGGCTGCCTCCCCCCCCTGGGCTGCGATCGAGAGGATGCACGCCTCCGCGGGTTTGCGCTGAGCTGCGGTCGTGCGGATGTGCGATGCGGGCATGCAAGACCGCGATCGGGTTGCCTGGAGCCGTTTTCGTGCGCCCCTGCCAGCGTGTCAAGAGTGCCGCCACCGCATGTCGTGGCAAGCTCCGTTTGAGTCTCTGGTCAACCTGTTTTGCGCCACGATTATGCGGTTACGTCTGCACTAGGAGCGAGCAGCTTTTGCGACCATGGAGGCGCTACCCGGCCCCGCGCTGCCCGTTGAGGTGGTGGTGCAGCCTCCGGCGCCCAGTGCGGATCGCGACGCTCGCTCGAAAAGCGCGCCGATCGACCGAGAGATGCGGGTGAGCGCCTTGGGGCGCGGCGGGCAGGGCGGGAGCGGCGGAACGAGCGGCGAAGCGGCGTCAAGTTTGTTCGAGCCTCGGCATGGCCCTGCCTTGTGGCACTCATCCCTCCCCGCCATGCACTTCCACTGCCTGCCCCTGCAGCGGCAGCGCAGCTACCCGCGCGACCTGCCGCCGGTGCCGCTGCCGGTGCCGCCGGTGCAGCTGCCCGTCAGCGGGCGCACGCTGGGGCGGCACGTCTCTCTGGGCCCCGGGTGGGAGCTGAACACAGATCATATGCTGGGGGGAGAATCTGGGAGCATGGACTATGACCAGCCCTCCACGTCGCAGGCGATACCGCTGCCAGATGTGAGTTGCCTGTGCAGGGAGCGAGGGAGGCGAGGGAAGCGGTGCATGGGCTTGGGGAGGGGGCAGGTTGGGCAGGGTGAGGGACGAGGTGAAATGTAGTGTGCAGCTTTTGCATTACGGAAAGGGAGAACAGTCCAGGTGCATTCCCGCTGCGGTGTCTGCCACATGCCCCCAGTATTGGCCTGCACCTGAGCGCCGTTGACCCGGCTGCCGCAGCGTCCCCTGAACCCCTTCCCTCCTGACGCTCCTTCCCGCACTAACTGCCCTACTGCCCCCGCCACCCCGCAGCCGGTGCCCCAGCAGTTCCAGGGGCAGGGCGTCACGGAGCGGGTGCGGTGCCACTGTGTGGCAGAAGGGTTTGATCGCTACGCGCTGCAGGACGCCATCCTGCGGCGAGAGGGTGAGCCCTGGCAGCGAGGTCAGGGAGCAGGGTGCCACGCTTTGCACTCTCCCGTGGTAAATGGCACGCCTGATTCCTCCCGGACGCAGCGGCCCAGCACATGCCAGCTGGCATGGAGGTCCAGCAGAGCCCTTCCCACACGCACCACAATCACACACACACACGGTTTGTGTGCCCCTGCTGCTGCAGGCTCACTGCAGGCGTATGCCGATGTGCTGGTGTCAGACTTCCACCGAGTGGGGGACGCGCGGTGAGAGCATAGCACGGGGGCAGCGTGGGGATAGGTTACGGGGCGGGGCGGGGCGGGGCAGGGCAAGGCAGCGGTGGCAGGGTGGAGGGCTGGCGGAGAGGCAAAGCTGTGGTGGCGCGCGGCAGGGCAGGGCAGCAGTGACAGGGTGGCGGAGGGGCCAAGCCTTGTTGGGGCGTGGCAGCGCGGCTTGCACTGCTCTTTGACCCCACTGCCCAGCACTCCTTCCTTTGTTCTTCCGTCTTTCCTGTCCGCCTCCCTTCCCTGTACAGGGCCACTCCATCTTTTACATTGACCTTGCTTCACCTCCCTTCATGTTGTGCCCCCCCCTCAATTTCCTTCCTTGCCTCCTGTCCCCATTCCCCTGTCCTGCAGGGCCAGCTCCGTCTTCTACTTTGACTTTGGCTGCATCGTGTGCTTTGGACTCAGCAAGGAGATGGAGGCGTGAGTGGGCTGGGCAGGGCTGGGCTGAGGAGGGACGGCCTGGACAGCGAGGGCGTGGATATTGTGGCCCCCCTGCCACCTGCCCTGCCTCTCATTCCCCTCCCTCCCTTCCTCACCCCTGCACCCCCCCCCCACCTGGCACCTGCCCTGCAGCTACATCCTGCGGGAGGTGGCGGAGCCATGCATGGTGGGCCCCCTGCCCCCCACGGTGCGTGAAGTGGACCGCATGCGGGTGCGCTACACCTCGGCGCCCAAGCACCACATTGAGAACGACCAGCTGGCGCTGCACTACAGGCGAGGGCAGGGAAGTGCTGTGTTGTGTTGACTGCATGGTGGCAGGGGTACGCACCGCATCTCTGAGTATGACCAGCCGGTGCGGCACTGCAGGCAAGACAGCAATACCACGTCATGGTACTACTGAACCCTGCAGTCTCTCCTCCCGCCCCCTCTTCCCCCCCCTTTCAGCGTTTCCGCCTGCCCCCTCCTCGCCCCTCTAAGCCTCTCCTCCCGCCCCCTCCCACCCCCCAGATATGCTGAGGATCCCCAGATCAAGCTGGCCCTCTCGTTTGCCCTGGCGCAGTCCACCAAGCTCAGGTGGGCCGCCGCCGCTTGTGTGCCGCTGGTGCTGTGAGCCGTCACTGCTTGTGTGCCTTTGGGGTGTGCCACTGGTGCTGTGTGTTGTTGGCGCTTTGTGCTGTTGACGGTGCGGGGGCGCTGTGTCTTGTTTGCTGCTAGTGCGCTTGTGTTGCTGCTGGTCAGCGCCGCTATGGCTGTGTGCCCCAGGCACTGGGGTGCCACCGCAGCGCGCCCCACATTCGGTGTGTACGTTTCCCGCCATTGCTCACCCTCCTCTGCTCCCACGCACACCACCCCTGGGCAGTGTTCTGGAGGAGCGGACGCGGGTGCTGGGTCGCCAGCTCAGCCGGCTGCCGGTGTCGATGGCGGAGACGGGGGACATACCCATCAGCGAGAAGCAGATCATGCAGGCAAGCAGAGCAGGCGTGCTGGCCATGGGATAAGTGCGGGGATCACATGCTGGCCATGCCATGGGTGCGGGGATCACATGCTGGCCACGGGTTGAGCGCGGCGGGGTACGTGAGGGGTGGGAGGAAGCGGGGTGGTAGCTGATCAACAGAGGGTAAATACAAGGGGCAAACACACGGAACATGATCCTGCGCTTTTCTTTCTTGCCTCCCTCTTCTCCTCCTTCCACTTCCTTGGCTGACCGTCCCTCCACCCCTCCACCCCTCCACCTGCCCCCACTGCAGCACCTGGGCGACCTCTTCATGTCCATGTCAGCGGTCAACCTGCTGGGGCGCGTGCTGGACATGCCAGGTGCGTCAGCTTTCACCCTGAACGGTGTTTGGTGTGGGGTGGTTGCGAGCCCCGGCTTGGGTGGGTGTTGGGGGTGGACCAGCGTTGAAGTGCGGGGAGTGTTGTGGAGCCCGCTCCTTTTCGCGCCCCAGCTGCGTCTGACGCGATCCCCTGCCCATCATGGTTTCCCACTGCAGACTCCATCACTTCGGCGCCTGACAACATTGGGTCGCTCTACAAGTCGGTAAGAGGGCATGGGCAGGTGCAAGCGTGCGGGCGGGCGGGCGGGGCGTCAGCGGCGGTGCGGACGGATCAACAACGGCCCACCAGGCCAAGGGCGTGGGTGCCGTGGCATCAAGGGCCCCGTGCTTGCCCACAACATGTTCTCCACGTCACCTCTACCCGTCGGTAGCCGCCCCGAAGCTGCCCTGCGCTCCGCCCCCCCCATTGCTGGCCTCCTCTTATCAAGGGAGCATGAAAGTCCAGCAGCTTGCCTCCCCTCCCCCCACCCGTACCCTGTTCCCCTACCCGTGCCCTGCCCGTATCTCCCACCCATCTCAACCCTTCCCCCCGCCCTTTCCTCTCAACTCTTCCCCTGCACCCTCCCCCCAGGTGTACGAGTACCTGGGGGTGCACCAGCGGGGGTGCGCCAGCGGGTGCGCCCTTGCCTTCCCCCACCCGTGCCGAACCTCCCATCTGGCACGTTCCTCCTCCCCCCCTCCACCCAGGTGTACGAGTTACCTGAAAATGCACCAGCCAGTGCACCTCCCCTCGCCCCTCCACCCTCCCACCCGCACCCTTACCTCCCACCCACCCTTACAACTCCCCCCACCCCCACCCCAGGTGTACGAGTACCTGGAGGTGCACCAGCGGGTGCAGCTGCTCAACGACCGGTTCAGCGTGATGCAGGAGCTGCTGGACATTCTGAGGGTGCATGCCCAGGTGGGGGCATGGTGGGGGGCTTCCTCATTCTGCCTGTCTCTGGAGGAGGGGGAGGGGAGGCATGCTGGACACCATGCGGGGTGCACGCGCAGGTGGGGCGGGTGGGTGCCGCTCACCGCTCTGCCCGTCTCTGGGGGCACTGGGGTATGGGGGGAGTGAAGAACAGGCTTCAGCGTGGTGCAGGAGCTGCTGGGCACCCTGCGGGTGGGGGCGCCTCCTCATCTGCCTGCGTCTGGGTGGGCAGCAAGGGGGCTGAAGAGCAAGCGTCAAGCGCGTGCCGCTGGGCACCGTGCGGGGTGCACGCGCAGGTGGGGCAGGTGGGGTGCCGCTCACCGCTCTGCCCGTCTCTTGGCGGGGCAGTGGGGAAGGTTGCGGGTCGGGTGAGTAACAAGCTTCAATGTGACCCTCCTGTGTTTGCCCCAGTGTGTGTGTGGGGGGGTTGGGCGGAGTAGGGGGGGAGTGGGGGAAACAGGGGTGCTAAGGAACACGCGTCAACATGAAGCTCAGCACTCTGTCTATGGTGGGCGGCCACGGGAGGGGCTGAGGAACCTGTCCCTGGCCCTTTCCTTCCCAGCCCCCGCAGAAGAGCTACTGCTCTCAGCTGGAGGCGCCCCAACCTTCCACACATTTTCTGCATGTTAGCCAGACAACTGACTGCCCCCTGGCTGGCCCCTTGTTTGTGTTTGTTCACCGCCCCCCGCAGAAGAGCTACTACTCCCAGCTGGAGACGGCGGTGATGTGGCTGGTGGGCGTGTGCGCTGTGGTCGCGGTCGGCCAGCTGGCGGCTCTGGCCTTCTGGAAGCCGGCCTGGCGGGACTGAGGGCTCACAACCTTGGATGGGAGAGGCCAACCTTGAGCAGCGGGCAGGCGAGTAGGCCACACTCTAGCGGCCCCCGGCGCTCTGCAAGCCGGCCTGGGCGCAGGGCAGGGCACCCACACGCGCATTTGCGGCTGGCTCGCCGCCCCCGCTGGCTGCGTGTTTGGCAGTCGCAGCGTGGCGGGGCCGAGGCGCTGCCGTGGCACGGCGAAGCGCAGGGCGGGGAGCGCCGAACCCCCCTGCCCCACCCCGGCCCCGCAAGAGGTGCGCAATCCTCCCACAGGGGAGGCCAACCCAGCTGGCGGCTCTTGCCAGGGGGTGTATGTGCCCCTGCCCTGCCCTCAGCTCTGGGTACCGCTGCTGCCGCTGCTCCTACTCTGCCTCCCTGCCGCCGCCCTGCTGCCGCTGCCACCGGTGCCCTCTGCATCCCACCCTCCGCCTGCCTGCCTGCTCCTCCGAGGCTCTGCTCTCCCGCCTCTCTGTACTCTCCTGCCCCTTGCTTGCCTCTCTCCCTGTACTTGTGTGCTTTTACATGTGTGCGTTGCTGCTGGACGTGTGTCCCAAATATTTCATGCTGCGTGTCCCTGTCGTGTACAATATGAAACTAAACGCACGCCTGGCATTTGCTTCGGCAGTGGCCGGGCTACAGCATAGGCTTTGTTCCCACGGTTTGTAAAACAAGAGGCCCAGGGTGGAAACCAGAGATCGAAGAATGGATCAAAAAGTGGCTGGGAGCGGGGCGGTCGGTGTGGTTTAGTGCGGTCTGGTCTGGCAGGGGTGAATGGATGGGAGAGGAGTTGGTCGGTTGGTCCGGGAGGGTCGGGTGGAGGCACAGGCAAAAGGAAAGGAAAACGCGGGAACCCTGAGTAAGCGCATAGTTGGTGACGTGGCGATCGGTCAGGAAATGATGGGGCGGGGGTGTGGCGTGCAGGATGCTAGGTGGCTGCGGGGTGGGAGGGTGGGGGCTGGCCTGATGGGCACGCGCAGCAGCTCATGGGAAGGGTGGGGCAGGCCTACAGGTGGGATGGCTGGACGGCACAAGGACACATGCCGTCGGCTAACAAGTGCAGGGGAGATCGGAGGACCCCGGGGGGGAGGGGGAGGGCTAGCATGCCGCTGTACAGGCAGGACTGGGGTGGCACAGAAGCGGCACGAGGGTGCACTACACTAGCGGGACAGGAGGGTACATACAGGGGTGGGAGGGGGGAGGCGGGGGCTGCGCTGGCGCCTCGCTCTTTTCTGTTCGTGCACAAAGGCAGTGTTGGGGCAGCACAGGGTGTGGTGAAGGGTGGGCGGACAGAAAACTGGGGGGGCTGTGTGAATTTGTGGGTGTGGGTGTGTCAGGCTGCTGCCCCATTTGCCCCGCAAACAACAAAAGGGAGGGAGGGAGAGCAGGAGGCAAGGCGGGTGGGTGAGCGGGAGGCTGTGGTGACCACACAACCTCGAGTGGCCGCAAAGTGCTCATAAATGCAGGCAGTGGGTCTATGCGCGCTGTCTGTGGTTAGTAGCAGGTAAATGGCTGCGTGGCGGGTGGCTACTAAGAAACGGTGAGAATTGGCGATCCCACAAGAATCCCGGGGAAATGAAACACACCCAAAGCTGGGTGGCAGTAACAAGGAGCAGTTGAGTGGAAGAGCTTTAGGCAGGGTGGGGAAACCAACGGGCGTTGATCGTTCATTCGGAAGCAGTGGGTTTGGCTGCGTTGCGGCAGCGGCTCCGGGCCCTCAGGGCATATGCTGGAGCCAGGCTTGGGCATATGCCGCAGCCAGCATGGCACGCGCTGCAGCCGCATAGCCTGTGCACGGAGCGGTTGGGTTGGGTTGGGGTGGGGTGGGGTGGGACTGGCTGGGATCAGCATCAGCAGCTGCCGCTGCATGGGCGGCTGCCGATGAAGCCCTGTGAATTGCCAGGGCCAATGTCAGGGGCTGCTGGACCGCTCCCAGCTGTAGCATGGGTGTGGCAGCGGCTGGGCGCTCTGCACGTCAAAGCCCCACTGCTGAGCAAAACGGTCACGAGACTGCGGGCACGGGCAGCAAGGGCGGGACACGGGGAAGAGGGGGCAGGCAAGGGTGGTGAGGCACGGGGAGCTTCACTGAAAGCGCTGGCAGCAGCTGCCTGGCTGCTGTGTGCCCTCAACACATGGCTGATGTGCACTTGCAGCTGTATTTACCAATGTGCATGCAGGTACTGTTTTGCTAGCACAGATGCCCCCACAAGCAAGCCACCACAGCCACTCCCACTCAATCCCACTCTCCCTCACTCCCCTCCCGCGCATGCCCCTGCCCCGCTCACACCACCCACCTGCTGCGCCGCCTGCTGCTCCAATCTGCCGAGGAAGGCTGCCGTGTCCTGCTGCTGGGCCTGCTGCTGCGCCTGCTGCGCTGCCGCTGCTGGCACCTGGGCGCCAAACAGGCGACGGGTGGTGGGCCGCCTGGGCATCAGGAAACAGTCATCATCGCTGCTGGCTGCCTGCCCTGCTGCTGCTGCTGCCGCCGCCGCCGCCAGAGGGCCAGCCGCAGGGGCGGCGCTCAGCGGCCAGTGGGCAGCAGGCGGCGGCGGCGGCGGGATGCCCAGGGAAGCAATGGCGGCTGCGGAGGCGCCCACGTCAGCGGTGCTGCCGGGGTTGGGCGACCGTCCCTCGGCGCTGGGCGGCGTGGGAGGCAGCTGCTGCTGGGTGCGCTTGCGGGGCGTTGTTACCATGGGGTCCGACGGCTCACAGCTTGCGCTGCTGCCGCCGCCGGCAACGCCCTCGCGGGCTGTGGATATGCGCAGGTTCATGGCGCTCGCTTCTGATGCTGCCTGTTCTGTGGCCTGCATGGTGGGTGGAGGGGGCAAAGCGTAGCGCAAGGTGAGCGGGGTGCAGTGTGCCCGCAGACAGTACCGGAAGTGGGGCGGTGGGGCACCTCAGCTTGGCTGTTTCGGTTTGACGGCAAAGCAGAATTGTATCAGGTGGTTTCCACCATGGAAAGATGTCCAGTGGGCGAGGGGGGAGGAGCACAGCGGGGAGGGAGGGGAAAGGAGCCGGCGGGGCGACGTCGCCCGCACCGTCGTCGTGCGCGGTACCCGCTGTCAAGCAGTGGCCAGGGGGGAGCGGCGTTCGGGCGGCTCCAAGCGCACTATGGGGACATGCTAACGGGTTTCGAGGCGCGGGAAGAGCGGGAGAGGCGGGAGAGTGGCAGAAGGCAGAGAGCCAAACTGACCATGACAGCAGTGCAAAGAGCAGGCACACCCAACAGCGTTGACTGGGAGAATAAAAGCCTTTGCATGCTGTATAGAGTACTGGGTTGGGGCGGAAGGCGGGGGGAGAGAGCGTGCGCGCCAGTGCGGGCAAAGGGAGCGCGCGATGCTGTTCAGAAGGCGCCGGCGGGCCTGCCGGGCCACGTGGGTCGGTTTACAAGCTCATGAAAGCTCTCGAGACGGCTCAAGGAACGCACAGGCTTGAGTGTTGGCCAGTTGGGCGCCCGAGACCACCCACCTTGTGTGCGTCCTCCTGAGCGCTCCGCAGCCTCAAAAACAATGTAGACGCGTACAAACCGAAGAGAAGGTGCGGGAAAGCGTGCGTGCGCCACTCAGGGGACGGAAACGAGAGGCCATGCCAGCACAGCACCCAGCGCATGAGCCGGCTGCACTGCTCGCAGGAGCCAACCCCTGCCCACGGGCTGGTGCCGTGCCGCTTGAAACGCCGCGCGTCACTCTATGGCAACACTTGAAGGCGGGGCTGGGCAGCAGCTTCACTGTGTAGGGGAGGAGAGCGGCGGCCAAGGTGCCGCGAGACGCCGCTGGTCTCACTTAACAACCCTGTTCCGTCACTCGCCTGCTCCACTCGGCTTCCATGCTGGTAAACCACGCCTTCCTGCATCCGTGACGCCGTTTGTACACAGACCCTGCCCTGCAGCGTCCCTTTGGGTGGGTGCATCAGGGGTGGTGGTGTGCCAGCGGCAACCCTTGCCCGGCGCTCAACAGGAACTGGTGGTCAGGCACCCACGCTGCCAGGGCAATCAGAAGGCGCCTTAGGACGCGGAAGCTGGCCAGCATGATCTGATGCACATGTGTCTGCTCGTTTGGGCTTACAGTCTGGTGCACAAGCGTCACAGCGTCAGCAACAGAATGTGTGCGCACATGTGAGGGTAGGCCACACTTTAAGCAGCGCTCACACAACAACACCAGCCCGACAGAGAGGCAGACGGGGGTGAAGGGCAACCCCAGGGACATGTAACAGGGATGGCGGTGCACGGTGCAGGGCGGTGGCAGGCGTGGCTTAAGGTTCTGCGCTCAAAAAGGTGCACAGGACGCCCACACAGGCAAGCAGGCAAGCAAGCGAACGGGCCAAGCGGGCCGAGTCAGAGTGGGGCAGGCCAGGATCGAAGCAACAACTCCGCCCAACCGATCCAATCCATCAGAAAATGTACATCCCATTAAAAAATATAAAGTCCCATGCCGATCTGGAGAGGCTCCGACTCTAGCTGCCACGGGCTGCGGTTGATGGAGAGCCTGCTGACCCCCTCGCTGGCAGCACCCAGCAGCGCCCGCCGGTCCCGCAGCGCGCCTCGCTCCTCAGGGAACCACACCCCCGCCTGCGTGTCCCCCGCCAGCATGCAGCGCGCAAAGGCGGCGGTGCAGGTGCCCACTGCCGTGGACAGGTACTTGTGCACGTACAGGCCGGCGGCAATCTTCTCGTCTGCGGGCGGGGGTGCCGGAAGGATGGGGCAGGCGCAGGCGGGGAGGGGGCGGGGCGGGGGGGTGAGCAGGGCGGAGCAGAGCGTGGGGCAAAGGTGGAGGGGGCGGATGGGGAGCTTGGCAGACAGTCCACAGGCGGTGGGCACCACCGGTGGGCAGCTGGGACGGGGGAGACAGGACTTGCTGTTTCACACGGAAAAAAAAGCATCGAGAGGGCACCAGTGAGGGGAAGCCCACCTTTGCACCTCGACCAGCATCGCCACCTTCTTCCCTGCCCAGTAACAAAATATGCCCTGCCAGCAGCCAAGCAATGGTACACAATCCAGTACCAAGCAATAGCACCCACCTTCGTACTCAACCTCCACCAGCATCGCCACCTTCTCCCCCACCAGCCCATCCACCGCCCGGATGAGAGGGTCCAAGGCGCGCGCCAGCTGTCGCGTCTGCTGCCGGTCCGACAGCAGGCCTGCACGATGTGCGCGGGTTCACGGAGGGGCGGGAGGGGGCGGAGCAAGGGAAAAACGGGTCAGGGAGCGGTGCCGTGTGGCGTGGAGGAGAGGGTTGATGCGGTACCATGGTGCGGCATGGGCAGGGCAGGCGCTGGGCTGGGCTGGACAGCAGGCAAGGCGGGTGGGCTAGTGCGCACCCCCTTAGCACCTCTCCCACGCACCAAACGCAGCTCACACTGCACAGCACAGCACAGCAGGCACAGCACAGCACAGCACGGCACAAGCCCAGCACGACACAGTGGTGTAGCTCACTCTTGGGTGCCAGGCGTGCCATGGCCACCATGCCCCAGTTCCAGGGCTCAGGGGCGGTGCCGAAGCGCGCGCTGATGCTGGGCACGCCAAACACCTGCGGAGAATGAAACGAATGAATCCTGAATTGAAAAGAACGAATCCTGGATTGAAACCTCTTTTGAGGGGGATGTGAACAGCTGGGACGGCGAGAACTAGACCTGCAGGGCGGTTCCGGTGGGGGCGGCTCACTGGGGGAGCTGAGGGTGGGAGGAGAATGCAGACCTTGGGGGGCCAGGGCAGACCACAGGGCACACAAAGTGCTGCACCTGAACCACACACGGCAGCGCACCCCCACCCAAGTGTACCACCTTGGCCCCTCACGGCCATGCCGCACGCCAGCTCGGCCCCGCCAGCTCAGCATGCCACCTCACCTGGTGCCCAGAAGTCACTTCAGGGAGGTTGTAGAGGTACACGCTGCGCCGCCCCACGCCCGCCCCAAAGTCTGCTGCCCGTCGGTTGCTAACGGCCGGGAACACTTGGCGCTGGCCATCCCTGTGACATGTAAGCGAGGGGCAAAAAGAACAATGGTTACCGAAAACAAAGCCCCTAAGTTGCACCGCGAGCGAGGGAAAGAAAGGTCAGAGAGGTGCCAAACATAAGGCTCTCAAAGGGCTGCAGGCACGGGCTCATGGCGGGGCCGGAGTCGGGCGTGCAGTGCAGCGGCGGGGGCGGGACGGTAGGGCAGCAGGGCCCTGTGTCCCCTCCTGCCGCTTCCATTCCGCCTCTGAACCTGCCATTGCCTCTTCGTTGCACCCCTGCACCCGCGCCTCCCGCCTGCCCCTCCCATCCCCTCTCACTTGTACGCCACCACATCCTCCCCGGCAAGCAGCAGCGTCGTCTCCAGAATGGTGGGCCCCGCGCCGCCAGTGCCTGCACACAACAGCGCCACAGCATGCCAGGTGTTAGCGGTGAGTGGGCGCACGCACGCGTGTGGACAAATCCAAGTGCAAGGCTGGCCCATGCCTTCCTTCCTTCCTGCGGTAAGGTGCATGAGTAAGACGAGTACAGAATAGCAGAGCGAAGCACGTTCCCACATCCCCGCCCCAGCCTCCCACATCACACCTGCTACCACACCATGCCGGCCCCCCCTGCTGCGAGGGTGCCAACAGGCGCTCAGGAGGCCACGCCCCATCACCTCACTCTGGAGCCCCCCACAGTCCTGCCGCACAGGCTCACCAGCCCTTGCCTCTGCCGCACAGGCTCCCCGGCCCTCCCATCCTGCCGCTCAGGCTCCCCCAGCCCTTGTGCCTCTTCATCCCGCCCACCCACCTGCTGTGAAGTAGGAGTAGAGCAGGCGCTTGGGCCGCGTGGCACCTTCCCCCGGTCGATCTGCATAGCTGAAGTCTTCATTGTACTCCTTGCCATTTAGGGAGATCATGTGGGCAGCCATGACGTTGCTGACGCCTGTGAAGGGGGCACACAACGCAGAGCTTACGTGGCTTGTTTTTTGCCATGCAAGACCAAGATTGAAGCCAAGTGTGGCCCAAACCACACGTTGTCCACACATGCAGCCGTGTACACATGGCGGCATCATGCATGCCACGACCTCTGTGGCCCCATGCCCGCCTGCCATGACCACCCACCCGCCCGCCAGCCACCCCCCTGCGCCCCAGCACCCACCTGGGTAGATGCCCGCGGTTGTGATGCAGGGAACCCCCGCCGCCGCCGCCTTGCTGTGCAGCGCCTTGGCCCGCTGCGAGTACTCCGTGTCATCACACACATCCAGATAGGGCACCCCCGCTGCAATCGCTGCCTCCAGCACGGCGCAGTCGGTGCGCCGCTGGAAAGGCCCCGCCGCATGAATGACCAGGTCTGCGCCCTTCAGGGCTGCCGCCAGGCTGGCAGGGTCGTCGATGTCGCAGCGCAGCGGGGAGGCTCCTGCCAGCTCTGGCCGGCGGGAGATTGCGTCACGGAAGCCGTCCTCGGAGCGCCCCGCCAGCGACAGCCGCGCGCCCGGCACCGCCGCCGCCAGCGCCGCGGCTGTGCTGGAGCCGACGCGGCCGGTGCCGCCTAGAACCACAACGTTCTTGGTGCCAGCTGGCACCTGTGGCAGCACGGGTGCTGGCGCAGCGGCTCCAGCGCTGGAAGCAGCAGCGGGCGTTCCGGCGACGGTGACCGTCGCGACGCGGCAGCGGCAGCGGCGGGCGGGCGGCGGCAGCAGTGAGGAGGCTGCCGGCGAGGCATTGCGATGCTCGCTGGAGCGCCGTGGCCTGACGGAGCTCGTGAAGCTGACGGGCACAAACGCCGCGCAAGCCATCCTTGGCGAGGGCACGGCCTGAGCTGGGCGGGCGGCTACAAATCACCGAAATGTGCCTTCCTGCAGATTTGTGAAGCGCCGATCGCAATGCGCGTGGTGCATTGGTTGGTGAAATTTGGGGCGGCGGCGGGGCGGCAGCGGCGGTGGCGGCGAGGAAAGTTTTAGCGAATGTGTCGCAGGTGGCCGGTGGCTGGCAGGGAGACTATCGTGCATTTCTCGTGGGACATTATCTCACGGCACTTCAATTTACAGTGTTTAGTGCGGTCTTTCAAGCGGCATGCTTCGAGTTGAGGCAAGAAGGGGAGCAGAGCAGCTGCGGCGGAGCCGCAAAGTGTCCGTCTTGTCTCATAACAGAAGACTGGGCGCAGCATAAACACACACCGCCCAACCAGACCACATCGAGTGCTCCAGTACAGGGTGGGGCCCATCGCTGCTCACTGCGGCCCCACCCACATTCGGCGCCAGCGCCTTGCACCCGCTGCCCCGCCGCCAATTGGTAATGACGAGAGAGGTGCGGCTGAGGGCTCAAGAAAAGCGTTTTTCATCTTGCTCGCATCGCAACGCCAGACTCTTACCGTCTGTTTTCCTTGGGTTCGTGCCGGGCAGCCGCCATGCAAGCGCTCCGGTCTTGCGTTTCGCTTGCAGCCCCGCTCCGGCTGTCCGCCTCCCACAGAGAATGCCGGCAACGCACATGCCGTAGCAGTCGGCAGCCAGTTTGTGCGTCCCCGGCCAACACTGCAGTGACCACGCCGCCGGTGCGCACCCGGCTCCCGCCTTGCCGCAAGGGCGCTCGAGTCGCACATTCTGCTGCTGGCACCGACTGCCTTCCGCCTGCCTAGAGCCTCGCACTCTTGATTTCCCCTTCCATTCATTGCCCCTGGCCCTTTGCTCCGCACCACCTGCCTTCTCCCGCCCCGCCCCACCGCCCGTCCGCAGCCCGCCGCCGACCTGCGCCAGCCGTGCTCAGCTGACCTGGAAGGAGGCCCCGTCCCGCTGAACACCTACATTGTGGGCAAGAAGGACAAGGCGCCCTTCACGGGCAAGGTGCTCTCCATCCGCCGCCTGGGCGGCCGGGACAGGTGAGCCATGCCGTGGCGGGCTTGTTGCACGCATGGTGACGCACACCGCGACAGGTGAGCCAGGCATAAACTTCTTGCGTGGGTGGCAGACACATGGCCGCCTCCGGTGCCTCTGCCAGCCACCTGTGGATGGAGATGGTGCTGGTGTGGCACCATCTGGTTCCCTCGCTGCCTCTGCTGGCTCGCCATCGACATGTGCCGCTTCCCGCTGCTTGCCACCTGGCCCCTGCCACCCCGGAACCTGACGCAGCGAGCGGGACGTGAGCGAGATCGTGATTGACACAGGTGCATCTGGTGGGGCCTTCAACCTCCTCTGTTGGAATCGTGCGTTTTGCCTGGTGTGCTGTTTTATATTTGCACGTCAACCCTTTAAACTCCCACCTTCCATCCTTCTTCTCCTCTGCTGCCACAGGCGGTGTGCTGTTCCATGAGGGCCAATCGTTTGGCGTGCTGCCACCGGTGAGCGACGCACGCCCACTCGGCAGCAAGGGCTCTGGTCATTGCATGCAGGGCAGGGCGCCATGTATTCAGCCAGTAAGCATAGCTGCAGCCTTGCGCTCGCCCCCCTGCCAGCCGCCAAGCGCTGCCACCTGCTGCCTTGCCGCCCCACTCATTCCACCACGCCCACTCCCAACCGCTCCTCGCTGGCAGGGCACCAAGCTGAACAGCAAGGGTCAGGAGGTACCCCAGCACGTGCGCCTCTACTCCATCGCCTCCTCACGCTACGGGGACCGGCACGACGGCAAGACGTGCACGGTGCGCTGCTGCTGCCTCTGTTGCATGTGTGTGGGCAGGGTGGGATGTGGAGGGCTGGCTCTGCCTCCTGTGTCTGGTACCGGGGCGGCCAGGCCGTGTGGCCGACCCGTGTGGGCTCTACTCCCTGCCGCCCGACTCTAGCAGCCAGGCGGATGTGCGGATGCCACCCTCAACGACACTCCTTCCTCTCACCACTGCTGGTGCAGCTGTGCGTGGTGCGAGTGGTGTGGCACGGTGAGGGGCACCCGTCATGCTGCCTGCCTGCCTGCCTGCCTGCCTGCCTCACATGGTCAGCATGCCTACTTACCTTGCCACTCCGCTGCTGCCTGTGCCGTGTGCTGCATCAATTAGCATGCACACACCATTGACCAAGCGCCGCCACGCCCTCTGCAGATGCTGAGACGGGGGATACGAAGCGGGGTGTGTGCAGCAACTACATTTGTGACTTGAAGGTGGGGGATGAGCTGACCATGACCGGGCCCAGCGGTACCGCCATGGTGAGTGAGGTACTGTTGCGGTACAGTGGCGGGGGTGATGACAATGCAGAGGGGTCGGCCTGGGCAGGCATCGTCTGCTGGACGTGGAAGGCAGACGCCCGTGCCTCCGCTGCTCCGCTGGGCCGCCCGCCGCTCACTGGCACACTTGCCCAAGTTCCACACCTGCATGCCTCCTCCCCACGGTAGATTGATGCTGCCGGCGGACCGCAAATGCAGCGCTCTATTCTTGAATGCGGCCACGAGCACAACCATGCCCACGACTTCCACCCCTCTCCATTGTTCTCCTTGCTTTGTCTGCAGCTGCGCTCACCTGCCCACACACGTCCACTGTTACAACCCTATCCGTTGCACTCCACGCCTTTGCCTGCAGCTGCTGCCACAGGACCACATGCAGTGCCCCATCGTGTGTGTGGCCACTGGGACGGGCATCGCCCCCTTCCGCAGCTTCTGGCGCCGCCTCTTCTTCGACCGCGTGCCCGGACAGGAGGGCGGTTATCAGGTGAACGGCAAGAGGGCGGCCATGTCAGCGAGGGCAGCTTCAGGGTGGGGGTGTTGGCGAGGCGGGGTGTGCAGGCCCCACGCGGCAGCCGATAGGATTAGGGTTTAGGCAGAGGGCGGGGGGCCGGCGGGTGCAGGGCAGAGGGCCGGTCAGTCTGTCTAGCTGCTGTGCCCAACCAAACTTAGGGCAGGCAGTTGCAGGGGGGGACGTCAACCCTCCAACTCAGCTGCTGTGCCAAGCAAAGCATGGGCGGCCTGCCTGCTGTGCTCCCCCAATGCAACGCACTCCATCCTTCTGTTCCCCCCACCCCGTGCACTGCCAACACTTGTGCACACATGCAGGGCAAGTTATGGCTGCTGGCGGGCTTTGCCAACCCCAATTTGCTCACGTCCCCCTCCTCCCATGCCTGAACACGCTGCAGGGCAAGTTCTGGCTGCTGGCCGGCTTTGCCAACCCCGACTCTGTGCTGTTTGGAGAGGAGCTGCGGGCGGCACAGGAGGCCAACCCTGGCAGGATGCAGGTGGACATGGCCCTCAGCCTGACTGAGAGGAACAAGCGGGGGGAGATGCACTATGTTCAGGTGGGGGCGGGGGTGGGAGTGGGTGGGGGGAGGGAAGGGGGAGGGAGTAATCTGGGGAAAGCTCTGGGACTGATGGAGAGGAACAAGGCGGGGGGGATGCACTATGCTCAGGTGGGCAGGAAAGCCAGGTTCCCGTCCGCTCGCGCAGGAGCAGGGGTGGGAAGTGGGTCTGTGGGTGGGAATGGCCAGGTGGCATGGCAGAGCGGGTGCTTTCTCCTTGCCTGCCTACCTGACCTGCTGGCCGGGCGCACCTGGTGTCGTGCCCCGACCCCTTCCAGCAACCTGCACCTCTCCTCACTCCACTGGTGGTACCCCCTGCCAGCTGACCCACGTGTACTGCCCCCCTAGTAACGCCTGCACCGCTGTACCGTCTGTACCGCAGGACTTGATTGAGGAGCAGGCGGAGGAGTTCCTGCTGCTCATGGCCTCCCCCGACGCCCTCTTTTACTTCTGCGGCCTCAAACGCATGTACACCTCAGGTTGGCAGAGGCTGGGTGGATGAGTGCGGATGCTGCGATTTTGGCGGGGTGTGAGAGTGGTGGGGCAGCCCTCCAGCGCATGCTCCCCTCAGGAGCGCTCGCTGCCACCAGCAAACCCACCATGCAACAACTGCAGTGCTGTTGCCACAAGCGGACGAGCCGTACATTGTGATGCAACACCTTTGCATGTGCTCACACGCTCGCTGGCTGTCCCGCTGCGCCGCTGCCTGTGCAGTGTTGGAGGTACTGGAACGCCTGGGTCAGGAGAGGGGCGTGGATGTGCCTGAACTGATCAAAGCGCTGAAGAAGGAGCACCGCTGGCACGTGGAGACGGCCTGAGCTGCACTGTGGGCGCGACGTGGAGGCTGGGCGCGCTGTTGCCTGGGCGCACCCATGCGTTGAGATATAACTTGCGCTTGCCTTGCCTGCGCACACGTGCCCCGCCAGGCATGGTGGTGTCAAAGCCCCAGCGACTGCATTACTTGTAACGAATTCTTTGAGTCTTCGTCGTCAAACGTGTCACTTGTGTGCCAGCAATGCGATTGTTTATTATATTTGAATCAGCATCATATGCGCCCTGGCGCACCTGCCCGCGGTGAAAAAGAAGGTGGTTCGGTTGATGGACCAAGAAAACGGCATGCCACTCTGGATGAGAGAACCAATTGAGACGCATTCGGTCCTCAAGACAAGAGTAGAAATCAGCTAACCTTGAATGGAAGGTGGAAGAGAGGAATGTGAGCAGGGACGGGTAGTGCAGGGGGAAGAGGGGCGGGTTTTGGGGGGCCGAGAGGGGAGCAATCGGCGTGGGGGCACGGGAGACCAACGGCCCTGACGGCAGTGGTGATCAGGCAATCAGGCAGCAATGGGTGAAAAAGTGTGGGCAAGACAAAAGTGGGAAATGTCGGTCGGAAATAGAGGAGGAGGAGGGCATTCCTGTTGGGGTGGGGGAGAGGAAAGAACGGGCATGGGAAACAGACGGTGTGGGGGCGCAGCGGCAGCCCACAGGGCAAAGGATCAGGCTGCACACTTTGAGCAGAACCCGTCTCGAAACCGGGCCCATGTTTGAGCCCCCTTCCCTTGTCCGGATTTATTCAATGCTTATTCAAGCTGGGTTGCTCGGCATGCAGAGCAGGAAGCCCCACCCAAGTGCAAGGGCGATCTGCAGCCTTGGTGCACCCAGTGGCGCTTACATGCGTGCATGCCGCTGCATGGTTTGAGTTTTTAAGTAACGAGATATGCGTGCTATGGTGAAGGCTGCTTCGACAGACTGTGGAACAGCATTGATGGAGTTGACAAGTAGGACGTGTAGGTCTGCTCAGCTGGGGGAAGAAGTTGTGAAGTTTGTGTGTGCACACCGGAAGGACGGTGGGGTGGCAAAGAAAGAAGTCGTTGAGTTTGGGTTGCCGGCATTTGGGGGTGCTCACGTCACCATTCCGCGTTGGCTGTGAGCGCCCACGCAAATGTTGTTGGGATGGTCAAGAAGGGAGGCCCGGGAAACAGGAGGGCGAGGCGCTTGGGTGGGATGGGCAGGGAACGGATTGCAGGGAGGAGGGACGGCGGGGACGAGCGCATCACGGGACGGATTGGGAGGGAAGCACATTCGGAGAGGAGAAGGGTGGGAGGAGAGGGATTGGTGGCGAGGGTCGAGGGGAAGGAAAGAAAGAGAAGCCGAGCTGCCGCATGATACCGCTGGCATGAAGGATGGGGAGGAGGGGGACGCGCGCCGGGGGCATGATTGGGAGGTGCACAGAATGGAAGGTACGCTAGGTGAAGGTCAGATGCAGCTCACAGGGCTCACTACAAAAAGTTCAAGTGGCGGCACGGAGGATGCACCGACAGGGCCGGTGACAAAGAATGGAAGGATGGCCGTCACGTGGGAATGGACGAAAGGCACTCATGATATTAGGAAAGGATGGGGGGACCAGAGGGTCTATAACACGGGAGCAGTGAACGGCCTGGCGCAGCCATTGAGAAGGGCTGATGGCAAGTGTTCTGTCGATTGCAGTGCGTGCGATCAGGCCGGGGCAAAGCGTGCCACAGCGGTGCGCAGGAAGAGCCACAGCAGCTGGGCGGTGTATGCCAGGACCAGCCCTGGCCGCTCGCCCAGCCAGGCGTGCAGCACGGCGCAGCCCGGCTGCCCCCGCGCTCTTTCTGCCGTCGAAAGCACCAGGGCTGGCAGCAGCACGCCCACCGACAGCTGGGCAAAGAGAGAGCACGCCAGGCAGGCGGCGGAGGGAGACATTCGGCCCGCGATGGCCCACACGTCGGGTGCAACCACGCGCATTGGCCAGTCCAATACCTCAGCAACAGTGAAGAAAAATGAGGCTGGGAAGCTTGCAAGGAAGGTGGAGGGGCTGCCTGTGGCAGGGTCTACGCACCGACTGGCGCTCTTGGGCAGGCTTGCCAGCAGCTGCAGCACACCCAGCAGCAGGTGCGTCCTGCAGGGGGCGGGGAGGCGCCAGGAAAGGGGGCGCGCGATGCGGCGGTTGGACAGTGTCACACACGTGTGAAATGCTGTGCTGTTGTGCAAGGAGCAGCACGGCAGCTGGGGATGCAGCCACAGCCACAGCAACAGACAGCTGGCGGGCAGGCGGGCAGGCGCAAGCGGCAGGCAGGTCAGCGGGTGCTTGCCTGGCGGGCACTTGGAAGGATGCCGCGATGGACGCGACTGGGAGGGCAGATGTATAAACCAGGAAGGAGGAAAGGAAGGTGATCCAGGAAGGATTGGCAGAGGCTGGCGGCAGCGGGTAGGGGACCGCCAGGCAGGCGCAGATGGCGACGCGGCTGAAGAGCACGAGCGACGCGCGGTGGCGATGGTAGGTGCGGGGCACGAGCAGGAAGGCTGCGGGGCACAGGGCTCCAATGGCTGCGCTGGCCAGGTGCACGCCGAGCGCAGCCCGGCTGCCCTGCAGGCAAGGCGGGAGAGGGAGGAGGCCTGTGGAGCACAGCGTGCAAGGCAGGGCGTCGGGGGTGCTTGCACAGGGCGTGGACATACACTTAAGGCCAAGGCAGCGGGCAAGGAGCCGACTGCTTGCCGGTCAGGAAAGCTTGCCTGCGTGACGAGTCCCAGCAGTATTCTCATCCACATCAGCGCCCCCAAGGTGCAGCCCGCCGCCACATCAAGAGGCAGCCCGCCCGGCGGTTGGGCTCCTGTTTCCGCCGCGTTGCCGTCGTCGGGTGGCATTGCCCCCAGCCTGCAAAGGGTGGCAGGTGCATTTGCGTTGATGCCTCCAGCCACGCGACACGAGACAAGGGGATGAGAGAGATGGGAGATGCAAATGGCCAAAGCAAAGGCCAGGACAATGCCTTCCCGCGGCTGATAAGCGGGCGTGTGCCGCCGCCGCCGCCGCTGAGCAGGCGCAAAGCGCAACCCGGTGTCCGCCGAACACCAACTCTGCGCATCACAATCCAGCAAGGCGCATTTTGACAGGACAGACGAAGCAGCACCCAACCAAACAAAAACTGCCCCCTCGGCTTGGGTCCTTGTGGGGGCGCCGGCTTACTTGCAGCGCCCACACAAGATGAGCCTGCTGCAAAGCGGCTCAAATGGGCTGAAGTGCTTTACCCAAGCACAGGCTGCCCGTGTAAATTGAAAGAGTTCCCGGGGTTCAAAAGTGCACGCCCTCAAATGCAAAAGTGTCGATGATCGATGCCCGTATGCCGTGCAGGAGCCCTAAGCGCCTTGAGTCACTCTTTGAGTGCAGGCACCCAGCTGCTGCCGCCGCACCGCCTACTACAATACACCGCAGCGACGCTCCCAAGCAAGACCCATCATTGGAGGTGTCCATTCCCTTACAATGCCAATTGACTAGAAATAATGTGAGTGCCCACCCAAGCGGCTGACAGGCACGGTCAGCACTTGACAGCGCCACCAACACCGTCCCATGTTGCAGCATGGGCCCTAACTGGCGCTGCTGCCGCTGGCCCTGCTGCTGGCCGCCTCTCCCCCGGCCGCCTCGCCACTCTGCCAGTCGGGCTGCGGCATGGGCGTCATGAAGTCTGCACTCGGCTGCCGCGGCGGCTTGCTGGCCGCAACCGTGGCCAGCCCCGCGCTGCCAGGCGCCTGCTGTGACACAGCAGTGAAGGCGAGCTCGTCGAGGCTGCTGCCGGGGCTGTCCCAGCCTTCACCCGCGCCGCCCCAGCTGCCCTGCTGCTCCGATGTGGCCGCATCTGCAGCCGCGTACCCGTCGACGGGCACCGCAGCAAAGAAATCCTCCACCTCATCCGCCACCTCCTCCTGCTGCTCGTCTGCTGCCTCCCCAGCCGAGCCCCCGCCACCCCAGAGGCTCATGCCCCACGCATCTGCCAGGCCGATGACAGCGGCCAGCAGGCCCGGTGGGGTGGCTGGTGTGCCGTCAGGCGTAGCTTGCTCCACTGCCTGCCCGCTGCCAGCAGCTGCCTGCTGCGGCGTGGCCTGCGCAGGCGACTCGGCTGCTGGCTGTGCAACGTCCACAACCAGCGCCGCCTGCTGGCGCGGCTGCTGCTCCTGTTGTGCTGCTGCCGCTGGCGGGCCTACATCCTGCTGTGCTGCCACCGCTGGCGAGCTTGCATCCAGCTGTCCAGCAGCCGCTGCAGCTGCGCCTGCCTGCTCCTGCCTCAGCTGCTGCTGTTGCACATCTGCTGCCTCAGCTGCCATTGCCCGCTGCTGCGCCTCTTGCTGGGCACACACATCAACAGGGGCAGCCGGTCCTGCAGTGTGGTCACCTCCTGCGGCCTGCTGCTCGGCTGGCGCTGCAGCAGTCGTGCCCTCAGCTGGCTTGGGCGCCAGCTCTCTTGCTGGCTCTGCTGCCGGCTCCTGCAGCGCTGCTGCTGCCTCGCCAATTGCCGGCGCTGACAGTGCTGCTGCTGCTGCCTCCTTAGGTGCCGGCACTGGGGTGGGCGCAGGCTGCACTGCCTGCTCGGGTGCCGCTTCCCCTTGGGCCGACGATTGAGCTGCATCGGGCTTGGGCTGCACCGCTGGCTGCTTAGCCGCAGCCTCCCCTGGCGCCGGTGCCGCAGCAGCGGCAGCCTGGCTGGTGGCAGCTGCACCCTTGCTTGAAGCACCGGCTGCGCTGCCAGCTGCTGGCGCCTCCTGCTTGCCGCTGGCGCCCTCTTTGGCGCCCGCCTGGCGAAGCTGCATCAGGTGCATGGGGTCTGCCTGATGCTCGGCTGTCTGCGTGCGCCTCACCTGGATGGCTGCCTGGATGGCCCCGCGCTTGCGGGCCTCCTCTGCTGTCCGCTCTGCGGCGTCCTCGCGTGCCTGCAGCAGGCGGACAAGAAAAACGTAGACTGTCAAGAACTGCGATGCTCAGCATCTGGCAACGCCTCGCCGGCCTGCCGCCCCCAGGGTCAGCGTGCGAGCACTGCTGCACCCCTGTCGCTGCTGCCCACCAACACAACCGCCGTCCCACTCCCCAGCCAGGCAGCCCCACCGGCCCCCACTGCCCAGCCCCCTTGCCTTGATGTCCGCCATGCCCTTCTCAAACAGCGTCACAAAGTCGCGCACGACGCGCAGCAGGCGGATGGCGTCGGCAGGTGCATACTCCTCCCCAAAGTACTCGGTCACATCCTTCAGCTCATCATACATCTGCTTCTCCAGCGTCTGCACAGCACAGCAAGGAACAGCACCGTGCAGCACAGCACCGGAGAGGTGGGTTTAGCAGCTCCTGAGTGTGGGTAGCAGCATGCGCAGACGGCGGGAGGTGGAGCCGCAAGCAGGTGTGGTGTGTGGTGCGTGCTTGACAGCACCCACAGTGCACACTGGAGCCAGCAGATGGAGAGGTAGTGGGCGGGACCCGCACTTTATGCAGCCCTTCCAGCTACCCCTGCCCCACTGAACAGCCCATGTTGCACATTCCTGCCCCTGCATCCCCCTCTGGTCGTTGCCCAAATGCAACCTGGCGCCACTCTCCCCTCTCACCTCCAGCTGGCGGAACTCCTCGGCTGCCCCCGCATGGAAGGCCGCCATCATCTCGCTGAAGTGCCGTGACCCGCTGCCCTCCTGGTCCCGGCTCTTGGCAGCCTGCACCACCTCCGTGTTGATCTGCCGCAGGCCCAGGCGGACCTCGCCAATCAGCCCCTTGATGGCAGCGAGCTGCACAGGCAGGCGAGC
This sequence comes from Micractinium sp. NFX-FRZ, assembly GCA_029339195.1. Classification (NCBI taxonomy): domain Eukaryota; kingdom Viridiplantae; phylum Chlorophyta; class Trebouxiophyceae; order Chlorellales; family Chlorellaceae; genus Micractinium; species Micractinium sp. NFX-FRZ. The sequence continues at coordinate 77,715 of JAPTJF010000125.1, read as the reverse complement.
AGGGCGGGGGCGGCAGGGGACAGCACGTGGGTATGCCAGGGCAGCGTGCATCTGCTTGCAATACTGCACAGGGAGCAGCATGCAGGGGGACAGGCAGGCTACTGGGATCTTCAGGCCAAGATGCAGGCAGATCCACCACAGCTGCAACACAGCAGTGACCCCAACGTGCCTGCATGTTGGCTGCCTGCTTGATGTGGGCCAGCTCAGCGCTCATCCCCTTCATGCTCTCGTCCTCCTCCACCAGCTGCAAGCAGAGGGGGTTGATGAGAAGGCAGGGTGGGAATGCCGCCAAGTCATCAGCTGCTGAGGCTCGGCATGCACGGCGGGGCTGTGCAAGGCAGCGATGGGGTGCAGTCGAGGGCAGCGCTCACTGCCACGCCAGGGACTGATCATAGTGCAATGCAGCCCTGACCCTGCCTCTCAGCCTTGCCTGCGTGATCACAAAGTGCAGCAGGCTGGTCTTGCGGTCGGTGCCCTTCACGTCCGCCAGCTTCAGCAGCGTATCCAGCTTGAAGCCCGCGGCAGCGCCACGCTGGGTGCCCTGCGGCAGCGACAGCGCAGCACCAGGCAGGGGACAGGGAAGCACCGTGAGGGGCAGAAGGCGTCGGGCAGCCATCGAGCTTGGTGGCACTGGGATATCGAGTGGCATCTGGGTAGGCTTCCACAATCAATCAATCAATCAATCAATCAATCAATCAATCAATCAATCAATCAATCAATCAATCAATAATCAATCAAGCAATAAATCAATTCCACAGGACACACAATTGGAAAGTCATCCAGCAGCGCCCCACCCACCTGGTTCAGGTGGTTGCCCAGCTCCAGCACCGCCTGCAGCAGCTTGGTGAAGGAGGAGCAGCCCTGCAGCTCCGAGCACGCCGTGCGCACCAGCTCCAGGTGCTCCACGCACTGCAGGGCACAGAGGGGAGGGCAGGCATGCACGCAGTTAGCGAGTGGGATGCACACGCCAGAGCAGCCGGCGGCTGCTCTGGCGTCCCAAACTCAACGCAGCTCCACAACAACGCTGCGCTGCCCTGCTCAGCTGACTAAACGTGGCTTCCCACCAGACCACCCCAGTTGGCAACTTCACTGAGCTTCTTCTCCCGTGCCGCCCCCACCTTGGCGCGCGTGGCGGAATAGGTGCGGCTGAAGATGAAGCAGCGGATGCGCTCCGCCAGGCGCGGGATGTCCTTGACCTCGACAAAGTACCGCTCCACTGTGCCCAGCTTCTCCACCTCGGTCAAACCCCTGTGGGGCGGGGGAGCGTGAAGAGTGGGAGGGCATGGGGTGGATGGCAAGCACAGCAAGGCACCATGCTGGAGGCAGCACAAGTAGTGTGTGTGCCTGCACCACTTTCTCCCGCTTCAGCTGCACCTGGCTCACCACGGCGCCGCACGCACCACACGTCAAGGCCAGCCCTCCGACAGCCAAGCCAAGCCATAGTACTATCTTGCCGTCCAGGCAGAGCGCAGTGTGCTGAGACACTCACTCACACCCCAACCAAGCACCCCACTGACCAGGTATGGTACACTCACTTGTACTTGGGGTGCTTGCCGCCCAGGTAGAGATCAATGTCCTTGCGCTCCTGGTCATCCGGCACAGCACGCGACAGCACGCTCAGCTGCTCCACCGTCAGCGCTGTGGCGTCCATGCGCAGCAGGGCATCCTGCAGACAGGAAGGCAAAGGACAGCTGAGCCAGGGAATGCAGTGGGGTAAGGGTGGGGGCCGTCGGCTGTACACAGCGGGGTGCACTGGGTAGGGGGGTATGCCAGATGGCTGCAAGGCTTGCGCGGGCACCAATGCCTGTGCCGGCAGCACGTTGTAGCTGTGCCCCGACGCGGCAGGGAGTTGAGCAGGCACCATGGCACTTTCACGGTACGACAAGGGCGTGACGGTGTGATACCCCCCCATAAGCCGCCATAAGCCGCGCGACCGGCTGCACATACCTTTTCTGCACGTCCAACCTGCCCTGCCTGCCCGCCACCCGCACTCCAAACTACCCTGCCTGCCCTCACTCTCCACTTGCCTTGATTTCGTCAAAGGGCTTGCGGATGCCGGAGAGCTCGATGAGGATGTTGTGGGCACGGCGGTGCTCAATCAGCCGCACCTCGTCCTCCTTGGGGCCGCCCCGCTTGATCGCCTTGGCCTCCATGATCTGCGGAGGGCGAGAGCAGGAGGGTCAGGGGTGTGTGGGCGGTATCCAGGTCCAGGTCCAGGTGCCAGCCAGCCAGC